>CAAKHG010014394.1:0-11152 GCA_901007715.1 Dactylopterus volitans
AAAGTTGGAATATTTGTGATACCTTCATTGTCAAACATGTTTGAATCCCCAGAAGTCCCAATGGTGGGTTCCAAATCTGTTTATACCTGACCACATTTTTATTATAAGCAGTAGTGAGTAACTTAACATAGAAAAACTACTATATAGAGATATATAATGTATATACTGTATAAACACCAATCAATATTCAGTTTGTTACACACACACGCATACACACACACACACACACACACACACACACACACAGTATAGGCCTGTGAAAAATAAAATGAATATAAACTGCACCAGTGAGAAGGGGAAGAAAAGGGTTGACCTGAAACTCACAGACTTTTAGTCTCATATCTGCTCAAAAATGTAAAGCCACATAAATCTGATCTATATAGTGCTTTAAATCAGATACTTAAGCGATTGCATGGCTCCATGGGCAACCATGTGAGACATGCATTACCTCTGCGGTTGCCTGGTTCCCAGTTGCATGGTGGGGGTTGGGTGGAGGATCCTGTCTAGTTTTAGCTTGTGACAGTGTAAGCTTGAAAAAAAATGTGTATGATTATCTAACATTTACTCATGGTTGTGGTTTAGGGTTGGTGGCAAAAATTGTCGTAGCAGAAAACATTCAGAAATTAAACCTAATAGTAGTAACTAATAGTGTAATAATTCCAAAGATGTCACATATAAACCTGTATGTGGGTACTTTGAACTGGTTAGATGACAACCACTATTGAATCAAAAGTCATTAAATTAGCTGCATAAGATAAAAATCAGAGACAAACATATCAAAACCTGGCAGACCTTAAGAGGCAATGGAAAAATTCATTTGGACATTTGGATAAATGGGCCTGTAACAAATAATAACAGGATACACAGTGGTGCTTCATCACACTCCAGACAACTCCTTGCCATAATTACACATAATGATGTTCCTTAAAAAAGCTCAGCAGGAGTAAAAATGTCTTAAGTTAAATGCAAAACAACATCAACCGTAGAACCTATACTTTAAATACAGCAATACACCGGAAGAGGAGCCACTAAGTATAAATATATCATTTATGTGTACTTATTTTTCATGTTTTTCAGAGCCACTTTGCCTCAGAATTGTACACCTGAGGGGATGGCTCCCAAAAGAAATGCACTCACATCTGCTTCTGAGCACCATGACTGAGATCTGAGGCTATAACCTGGGGGAGGAAAAACAGTAAAAGTGTGTATGTGTTCAACTGGCCGCTGTGTAAAGCTAAACTGAAATGAACAAAAGGTCAAAGGTTATGATCACCAGAACCTGCTGTTGTCTGCCTCTTTGTTTGGACTAGTGGAGGAGAGAGAGGAGCAAGAGGTGAGAGACTTGACAGGATGAGATCAGTGAAGGAGAAGCCTATATTTTCCTAAACTGAGCTGAGGATCCAAAGCTTGATGGTGATATCTTTGGTTGGGCTTCTTGGCCTTGATAAAATCTCAACAGATTAAAAAAAAATGTGTGTTTAGTTGTGACTGACCCAAAATCATTCTATTAAAGTTTTTAAAATACTTGATATAATTGAAAATGATCACTTCTGTTTTTTGTTTGACATTTGCATAGGAAATGGACAAACCCTCCAGTAAGACTGCAGCTGATCCATTCCACCATGGATGCCAACTCTCTGAAAACACTGTGGCTGTGGTCCATCAAGACCAAAACCAGACGCCACAAACTCCCCTGCTGCTGGTCTCATCACAGTGCCTGGGACCCCCTATGATAACGACCCTTACCACGCTACATTAGCATACGGTTTCCATATCTGTCTGAGTGTTGGGCATCTGTGTAAATTGTGAAAAGCTTGCTTGGCAATAAACCTGTGTCTAATTCTTAGAGTGCGTTGAACCATTTTGCTACATAAAGCTTAGGCAGCATCAATAATTCCTGAAGGTGACAAACAGGGGAACAAAGGAACAGCTGCATGATTGAAAAAGGTAAGTGATGCAAAAAGAGGCCAGATAACTAAGCCAGTCAGTCAAAGAGGTAGTGTGATAGGCATGCCCAAAAAGAAAAGGAAGAAGACAAACAGATGCCACAAAGATAGAGGCAACCAGAGTAAGTAAGGTATATGACAGGTATGCTTTTAGCACAATATCAATTTTTCTTATTTAAATGGCAGCCTCCCATCCTTACACTCTTATCAGCACCGTGTGAATGGCCTCTTGGGCCCCTGAGGAGAGGCCCACTGTTGGCTCAGGTCTCCTGGGCTCTCCACCTTACCACCTCCACAGGACAATACAACCAATTCATACACACTGCTCCCCCTCTAACTCCCTGCTGCTCCAGCACAGGAATGTCTTACTGCTGGGCAGAATAAGACAGCAGCAAGCCGTGTGTGTGTGTGTGTGCGTGTGCGTGTGCGTGTGTGTGTGTGTGTGTGTGCGCAAGAGAGAACAACACCCTTCCCACAGGGAATATACATAAACAAGGTTAGGTTGAACCATTGCCCATGCCCTCTTATGTCACTTTACTTATGACTGTTAACATTATGCCCAAGTGCTTCAGCCATGCCTGCATATAATACATAACACTTATCCTGACATTTATATAATAAAGAAAAGATACACACACCATAGTTGTAAAGAGACAGTAAAATTAGCACTTGTCTTCGAGCAACTGATTTGTGGTAAGTGTTATTCAGTGGGTTGTCACCTGATGCGCTGCAACCTTGTGACAACAGTGTCTGATATCTGTAAAAGAAAGGTATTGACACCTCGCAATACAAATTATTGTCTTCAATATTTGTTTCAAATCTGAACCATATGAGATTTTATATGTGTTCTACAAGATTGGAAAAAAAACAAAGACGTGACACATCACTTTATTTGATGTTTCAAAACTGAAGCGTAGCCGTGTGTCTGCCTCGGACAAAATCGCACAGAAGGTGACACAATGTGAGCTGCTGCAGATGAGTAAACATGAGAGAACATGAGAGATGAGAGCCCTCCAGTCCAGGGTATAAGAGGACAGAGTTGGAGAGCTGGAGGACAGAAAGTGTAGTTTACTGTTATCTAAAAATTCAAAGCTAACTATGGTTCCTGTTTGCATACTTTTGAATGTGGCGACAAAATAACGTGCTACAATGTTTTCACAGGAAGTGACATGCTGAAGTTGTGGCTTTGCATGGATGAAAATACTCCTGTCCATGCTGCAACTTGCAGACTATCATTTTAACCTGGCACACTACAGCCAGTCAAACAGAGGACGGAATCCCACACTGAAGCACTTTTTTTCGTTGAAGAAAAATGCTGTTCCAAGAGCTGAGAGACCTGTTGCTGAAAGAATAATTCATGTAATTACATACATATAATTCTATAATGTTCATCATGCATCAGCTGTGCAGCTGACAGTTGTAGTGCTGTTGCTCAAAACTGAGCATACTGATTTTTGTTCCTTTTAATAATTTCAACCCCCGAAAAATGGCAAAATATGGTCCAGGTTGAAAAATTCCAGAATCCCTCTTTAGTTGTTGCTACTAATTGATGCCTGTCAGCATTTTTGTATCTTAACACAGTCTTTGGACACTGGCTCGAAAGTGAAAATGTGCTCAGCTCTTGAAAGTAGAAACTGGCAAAGTAAAAATTGTGCTTTCATTTGTATCAAATCACACACATGAAAGATGATTTAGAATCGTTAAGAAGCTGCATTTTGCCTTGGCCAGTGCAAATGGCAACAATCTAGAAACGCTGGCAAGCTTTTCCTGCAACTCATTATCGGTCACTTGATAAAGATATTCCTTCAGTCAGGTGAGTGGGAATTAGCAGAAGCACAGCAAAGAAAGAGAGCCACAGTCCTTGTTTGCAGAACAAATAGTCAACCCCTGTCAAATGAATCAGTCATTGAATTTCACAGAGACGCACACACGCGCGCACACACGCGCACACACACTCGTGTAACCAGCGGGGTGTCACAAATACACACATAGTGCAGTCATGTCCAGCGAATGTGCTACAAATGTTTCTTTTCTTCAACAAACAGGAAGTGGTGATAGAATCAAGAAGAGGAGTCCCACTGGTGTCTTATCACAGCTCACTGAGTACATGCATTTTTAAATATACTACTACTTATGTATACACCGACATAATGGTAAGAAGATACACTGGTGCTTTTTCAAATTATATGCAAGCTTCCCTTATTCATAAAAAGTCAAAATATCCTAATTTAATTTACATGGCACACGTCTTTCAGTTTATATGGCACTAAATATGCATGTTCATGGCCTATCAGTATAGCAGTGCTTCACTTAGTCAAGGAAAAACATTCTCAATAAACAATTATAAGTTCTCCAACCCCATTCCCAAAAAAAGACATTTGGATAAAAGGTAGGTTTTCTGATAAATTACCATGATCTGTCTATCGAGATAAAAATGAACCACTAACAAACCTCTAAACAAAACAAGAGAACATTCATGCATGTTCACAAGAGCGACTGGCTGAAAACACGAGAGGAGACCCGTCCTCCCTGTACCATATATGCCTGCCATTCACAGGTGGATAGAGAATGTGACCACTCAGCACAGAGAGGAGACACGGAAAGAGGCATTGAGGTGAAAAATCAAACAAACCATCTTCGTTTCCACGGCAGTGTAACACTATAAACATGAGCATTCAGAACTTAGACAAATACGATGTATTTACAAAGTTTAGCCACACCGGTAAGCAGCAATTACGTTCAGCCAAGTTATGCTTAACGGTTAAAACTTAACTCTTTCTGACAACTTTCCCAGGACGCTCATTGTCTCTATGCCGCCTTAAAAATCCATGTGTTGCCACCGACTGACCGCAGTTAATGGGATAACAATGCACTTAGCCACAGGACTTGCTGAAATAACTGCAAGTTTCACTGGCAGACGGAGTCACAGAACTGTGATCGGGCCTATGAAACAACTCTCAAACGGGGGCAGAAGCTGGGAGAAGTTTTTTTATAGTGAAGCTTTAACTTGACGGGAGTCTGGAAGGAGGCTCAGCTGTTTGTCGCCATGTCTTTCAGTACACGCCGCCCACACGCATCTGCCTCAACAATGACTGGCTTTCAAGTCAACCACTGTCCATCCCCTTAACTTGTCCTTTCGAAACATACAAGTGCACATACAACTCAATCCTACTCTCAGTTTGATTGCAGAGGTGTGTTTTATTTTGACTCAGTAGGTTGATAGGAATGCATAGAATTCCTATTATTTCCCATGCATTCCTCCCTCCTCCCTCCAGTGGTCACTTGTCTCAGCTTGTCCCAGCTGGCAGAGCCTGCTAGACTCTCCTCGCTCTCCAAGATCTTGGAATTGGTGAGGAAAGAACTCAGAATGTCCAGAAAGATTATTCCACACTTCTTTTTAGCATTTTGAGAAACACCTCTGTGGTGTATTTGTGTGTAGGTGTGTACATTGATGCAGTAAATGATGAATAAACACAGTGACGTAAGGAGTTTAGGTACGGAGTTAATTAAAAGGAAGCCTGGTTGCTCTGCAAACCAGATAAGAGGCAGATAAACTGTACGCCTCTGCTGAAAGTATTAAAGGAAAATAAGAAATGCTAGATGAAGATAAAACTTTGAATGGCATCCAAGCAGTCCTCACAGAGTAATCCATTTATTCTTTACTGTTGAGTGCTTTATAATTTTACATACAATAGAAATGTGTGCCAATGAAACACTGTCACCTTCTTTTTAACGTAAAAGACTCAGCAGGCATCTTTGTGCATCTTAAAAAAAAAAAAACTGCTGCGCACAAAATTGGAATGTCTTGTTCTGTTTTTACCGCCTGAAAACAAATTGCCCCCAAAAGTTTATAAGTACAGAATAAAGAAAAAAAAAAAGAAGAAATAAATACAAGTAAAAAAAATCAACTATTTTTAAATTTTAAAAAAAACATGCTTAACCTCCCTATTCTTCCACCTGTGCTACACCTTGCTGCCACCAAGCCACAAGAAACACCTGTCAAAAGTTCCTACCTCTCAGTCTGAGCCCATGTTCGGCCATCTTTTACTGCAGATCACTGAAACGTGGAGCCAAATAAGCAGCAAAGGCGAAACAAAAAAACAAAACAAAACAAAACAAAAAAAAGGTAAAAAGAGACAGCCTGAGAGGATCAGCACTGGAGACAATTTGACATTCCTGCCTCCTTCCCCTCCTCTCTCCTCTCTCCTCTGCTGCTCCTTGACCAGAGAGGGAGGAAAGAGATCAGAAGAATGTATCAGCAGCAGGGAGAGAGAGGGAGAGACAGAGAGAGAGAGAGAAAGAGAGAGAGAGCCCAAGAGTGGGACAGGGGAGGGTAAGAGGGACACTGCCAATATAAGAGAGACACATTTCGGGCAGAGCAGGACAGGACAGGGCAAGCCAAGGGTTTGGAGTCATGATGCATCGGGGGATAGGGAATGAACACAGATAAACACAGACACACTGTTCTGCACCATCCCAGCATGCGAGGGGACACAACCAAGTGAAATCACAAGATGGAGAGAGAGACAAAGATGAGGAGATCAACCAGAGATTAGCACACAGACACAACATGGGATGGCAGAGGGTGATGACCATCTGATCTATGGTTGATTAAAGTCTACCAAACTCTTCATCCACTGCCCAAAGAAAGTTTATCAAAGTAGTACCAAAAACACAACCGCAGTGACCTGAGATGTCTGTCAAAGAGACGTGTGGAAAACTTTTGCACTCTTGGCTCCAGGCTTAACAAGATGTGCTGTTGTGCGTGTGCGTGTGCGTGTGCGTGTGCGTGTGCGTGTGCATGTGCGTGTGCGTGTGTGTAGCAGAGGTTCAACGTTACATCAGAAACTCTCAGGAAGGTGCCGCACAGCCCTCTGCCAAGACTGAACAGCTCCCCACATGACATAATCCCTGTAAGAGAGGCCTCCAACTGCAACTTTGTCAGATGTTTACATTTCTCCACACTCAGAACATGCCCCATGAATCAGGACTCACGTCGCTTTCAACTCCATTTTCAAGGTTAGTCGCCTGAAACAGTCTTTTTTTCCATAAACATTTTAAGTTCATCTGAACAAGCACCAGCACAAACATAACCTCCTGAGTGGAGCACAGAAACACAGACCAGCGCCTGCAAACGAGGCCTGCAACTGAATGCAGATCAATTCGTTTGATGCACTCGGACTGCAGGACCAAACTGACAAAGTGCTCATGTTGACTTCCCATTCACACAACCAAGTGAAAGCAAAGATAGCTTGATATGAATCTGGATTAATTTAAGCACAAAAATAGAACAATGTGATAATGAACTACAGCAGTGTATACACTGATTTTGAAAGAAGTGGAATCATCTTTTGGTAAAAGGGAAAAAGTGGTTTGTCAGTTGGTCACTTACAGTGGATAAAGAGCATAGTAGTTCTCAGCAACACTTCCTGAATCAAAGTTAACAAAAATGTACTAAAGATGTGCTCTTACCTAGAAGCACAGTATTTTCAGGTTTCCTTTTCCTCCTGAAAAAGTTCCGCTTTCTCCATGACATCCACTTACTCAAGTTCATGACAAATTGTTTTTAAATACAAGAGATTAAACAAAGAAACAAGTCCGGAACAGGAAGCCGAGTGAGTGGCCGGGGGAAGACTGAGATACATCAACAGAAAAGCGAAACAGGAAGTAGAGGTGTTAGAGCATTTATCAAGAATGGTGGGTGTGTTTTATTGTGGACGCTGAGCCGCCTTCGTTGTGACGTCACACACATGCACCCACACAGACTCTCTATGGATGGGTGAGAAAATGAGTGACAAGAGCAGGGACTGTTAAAGCTTGTCAATTAAACAAGGTAAGTGACAGGTGACAGCGATGTTTGCGTGCGTGTGTGAGAGAGTGTGTGTGTGTCCCATAGGCACAACTGCAACAACTGCCTCCCCCATCTCCCCTCACCCTACCACCCATGGGCACACAGTGACAGCTCTGATTCTCCCACATCACAGGCAGTGACAGCAGATAAACATGACCCGCGGTGACCTAAACCCCTAAAACACCCTGCACGTGAAGCAAATACTTCCTTAATTCACGAGACAGAAATTTACAAAGTCAACTTACCACATACATTGAACAAACAGTCAAAATTGTGAGACATTTAATGCAGGTCTGTTAGAACAGTGGAACACAAACGCAGGGGAAAAGTCCATTTGCTCATGGACATGTTCAGTCGATGAGGGGCAACTGAACAAACAACTCCATTCCCACAGAGAGGGTGAAATAGAATGAGAGAGGAGGGAAGGAGTAGAAAAGGAAAGTATATTTTCCTGTGTTTTGTTTTCTCTCTTCCTTTCCTTAACTAAGAGGAAGTCGAGGAGGAATACCAGCCAGGTCAACCCGTGACCACCCTCCAGAGTCTGTCCAAATTAAACCCACTTCCTTCCATGACAAGCTGCACTGGGCCGGTCTTGGCAGTGACTTTAAGGACTCGAGAGACTAAAAGGGAATTTCCACTGGGCTACATTAGTCATGAATCCAGAGACAGGCGTCCCCCTTCTGTCATTCCATCTTCGCACACCATCCCGAAGGCATCTGTCATCAAGCTACTTGAATGAAGCTGTGCGAGCGCATATACACTGACTCCATCATGCATATGCAGACACACAAGGAATGAAATTTATTGTGTCATAAACATTGCCCAAGCTTGGAGTTGAGAGATTAAAAACAACAAATGTTATAAAACTCCTAAGTCGCCATAGGTGAGGTCATGCTGGTGGGTCCCGAGTCCTGAATGAAAGATGCTGATTTAACTTGACCACGTCTCCTCTGCCTCCCTGACTGAGCATCCTTGCTTATAACCACACTGGATGGAGTCTATGTTATCATTAAAAGTAAGTATTTCGGCTGGATAATTAACGGCCAGCCAGTGATGCCACAAACGATTTCATACACATCACGTTTACTGCTTGTTAGTCTAGTCACTGTTTAGTTGTTCACTGCTCCGCCAGTCCAGCGTCGGAACAGTTGATATGCAGCCGGTGGCCCAAACTTTTTAATCTGCCGCCGTCAAAACAAACCCAAAGAAACAAAAGTTCAACACAAACGGATCTTTTAAACAAAATCAAAAAGGGGACACATAAGCCGATTCATCAAACGGACAAAAATGTAAATTGACGAAATGACTAAAACAAACAAAATGCGGTTGAAGACCGCAGCCTCTGTGGTGTTTACCACTTGCATGATTCACACAAAACACACATCTGTCTACTTAGCTCTGTTAGGTGATACATACGCTTGTTGGCCCCAAAAGCACCACTAAGTGGCACCACTAAACTATTCAGCAAGATTACTTGATATGGCTCTAACAGCAAGACTCACAGTTCCTCACATGTAGCTTTGTTTTACAAATACAACAACAACAAAAAAAATATCCAAAAGGAAAGCTAAAATTGTATTGTCATTCTTTGATGCTCAGTGTTTTTACGATGTACTTTAATCAGCCTCCCTTTTGATTGTCAGCCTTGATTGTTGTAAAACAGTTACAGGCACACCCTTGAAATCAAACAAGAATGTTTTGAGGCAACGATGCACTCTGCCCTCAGGAGCGACACTATCCAGTCAGAATCTCTTCAGGGTTATCATTGCAACTTCATACGCAAATTAATATATTCCCTAAATGCTCAGCAAAGCAAAGATTACAGTAGCCCTAAGAGCTCAACATACTGTATGAACAAAACATATTTTATTACATTTTTTATAGAAATACACAGAGTTGTCTTTTTTGCAGCATGTCTCTACATTTCTTCTGACTGATGAAGACTTCATTTGCTTGTGTTTTGTCTTAAGTCTTAAGTGTGTTTTCTTAATATGTAATATGCTGCAAGTTCTTAGATGTGTTTTCGGAGTGATGGTTAGATTTTTGGCTGCGTAAAGCTGTTACTGTGACAATCTGTAACCCCACATTCTCCATTTTAACTTGAATATGGCCAATACTAATGTAAAAAGAAAAAAACACAACAGTGGGAGGAGCTATCATGGCTAAACTTGTCTGTCTGTCTGTATCCGTCCGTCCATCTCTCTCTTCATCTCTCTCTCCATCTCACACGAGGAGATGGAAAATGTACTTGTTCAATGCCACAGGCCTGCACTCTTGGAAGGAGTAATTTTCTGAAATGTATGTATCTGAAATATTGTGATCCTCATGACACCAAAAAACTTTTCAATTTTTAGCACCTTTTTAAGACATTCCCTAAATGTTTTATAGTTTCAATTCCACCAAAAACATAATTCCATTGCCTCAGATCAGAAAAGTAAATAATAAAATTTACCATAGTTTGTAGAACCATTTTCAATATCAAGTGTTTAAACTTCTGACAATGACCAAAGGACAAACCCCATTAAAGCAATGAGAAAGCGGGAGTTCCAATCGCCCAAAGTTATTTAGTTAGTAGTGAAATACCACACAGGTTTTAAAGGGTTAATCTGAATTCTGTCCAGGCCTCAGCCTGTTTTTTGGTTTTAGTAAATCCTGTCATGCGAGAGGTCAGAAGGTAGATTGGGCAACATGGCTTTGTAACCCTAATGAGCTCAGAAAAAGGGCAGAAAGGGGGATTTAAACTGGAAAGGTTCGCTTTGGGAAAGAGTGTCAAAGATGAGAGTTTGTGTGTCATGAACACTCACTGATCATTTTCTCATACTCCCAGCCATCTCTGGAAGAGTTAAAATGTCATCTGGTTTGGGTGGAGTGTTTGTAAACTGCTGGATGCACACACACATTCACATGAACTCTGGCCAATGAGGTAAAAGAGGCCGAGCCCCACGGCCAACCACACCCTGGGGAGATGTTTTGGCCAGTGATTCCATTCCTAAATTTCCACCCAGAATTTTAAAAAGACTGATTTCCCTCTACCTCCCAGTCAGCTACAAGGAAGATATACACAGGCAAACTGCTGAGGATGCATCTGGCTGCATTCCCCACAGACACTTGCCCATTTCAAAGTCAAATCACACTCACGAGAACTCCCACTGAGCACAGAACCAAAGAAGACAGATGCCCAAACACCAGTAGCTTAGAAAAACACACACACACGCGCACGCACACACACACACACGCACGCACGCACACACGCTCACACACACACAAATTGAGGCCATGACATCTAAGAATGACGGGCAACTGCAGAGAAAGCAAAATTAAAGACGGAAAGAGGGGACGTGGACCTTAAAGGGTA
>CAAKHG010014395.1:0-13083 GCA_901007715.1 Dactylopterus volitans
CTGATCATCAGCTAGAAACCTGCACAGACACGGTCACGCACAGATGCACGTAGGCTAGTGGTTCCTTTTAGATAAAATCATAAATTGCTCAAAAATGCATTTATAAAGATATCTTTTGAGTGAAAGAGTTTCTTCTGAAAAAAAATCTTGGACAGCAATGATATTTGGGTTCAAAGGAAAATTTTTGTTAAAGTGCTGCTTGCTAACTTTCTGCTACCTCACAACAGCAATGCACCTACTGTCTAATGCTTCTGACCACACCTCATTTCAAAAGCCACACATGCATGGTTGCACAGACCACATCTATCGCAGTGCAATGCATAAACCATGCACTGCTGCTTTCATTGCTTAGTGTTGGATGCAAGCTTGGGCTCTATGTCCATAATTACTTTGTGTGTTTCATTTGAAATAATTTGAACAAAACCCCCTTTTGAATCATCCAAATATGAACTCTTGAAAAAGTAATGTCATGCCTGTACTGTAATAGCCAGATCCCACACATCAACCACATCATCACAGGCACAAAGGGGCAGAGGTGGGTTCACAAGTAGGAAATAGTGGTAAAAGCAAAGGCATTTTAAGAACTCTAAGAATATAATAACATGATAACAACATAATATGATAACAACATAGTAAACCTCTACCATCAGTGTATGAATGTTTGTGAATAGATGGATGAATAAGGGAAAATTTTAAACATCAGTACCCCAAATGTAAATGTCATCAAGGCTTTTAGCTTCTTTTAATATCCTCTCCTGCATGTTGAATATTATACCTCCTATCCCAAACTCGCATTTGAAATTGCTCTGTACTTGCATTCCTATTGTTAAAAGACAGTGTTTCACAAGATTGCAGTCATAATAATGTCTTGCCTTTTTGCATTTGGGTTGCTAAGGAGCAGAAATCACAGTATGGTGAATTTGATAGAAGACCATTCTTATCAAAGAATACCCAGCAACTGAAATACAGAGAGAGCTGGTTGATTACCAGGAAAATAAAAGCAAAGTGCAGCCTTCTTTTTTATACGGTGTATTTTGATACCTTTGGTACTTTTCTCCCTGACATAAAAACTGTTAGCATATGAAATGGTAATGGAAATTTTATTACTTTTGTATTTTTGATCAAAATTCAGGATGTTAATGTGTACCAATAGCAAATGAGAGACAGAGAAAGAAAGGAGAAACGGGGGAAAGAAAGGAGAAACGGGGGTAAAGGGAAAGAAGTGTCCTTTCACAGCTGAATTAAAAATTTAAGCGCTGCTCAATGCATTTCTGTGGTCACCTGTTGAGCCAGCATTTCAGGAACTAATTATGTTCTGACCCTTGATGAACTGTTCTTATACTTCAGCTTTTATTCTATCTTGTTTCATTTCCCTATCAGTCCCCCCTCCTATCATCCAGCCTTTATCTCTTGCACAATCTTCCTCTTCATCTCTTTTTCTGTTTCGACCTGGCAGAGGTCATTCATGAAGGCAACTTAATTTTTATTCATCTGCTCATTCATGTGAAGAGCACTCTGAATTCACTTCCTGGAATTTGCAGTTTTAGTGGTTTGGTAATTACTCATGCAAACACAACATTTCTCTCTGAACTACTGTGAGTGCAACTACTCCGTGGTAAGGACCCATTTTCCAGGAAAGAATAGGCATCTTCCACAAAGAAGAGACTGCTGAATGCATATAGACTTTACAACGTCATATGAAGACATTATTTTGGATTATTTACTGGAATATTTTGTAATATTTCTAAAAAAAAATTATGCTTTTATAATCTCCTCTGAGCCAAGTGTGATGTTTTGTAAATTGCTTGTTTAATTCACAAAGCTCAACACAGGAAGGCAACTTGTAACATATGATAATCTCCTGAAGAGTATCTCTTCCCGAGTTTTAAATGAGTAAACTAGACATAGACTAGATAGACATCGTAAAACACGAGAGAGCGAAAGTACTCACAAATATGCATGCGTTTTTATCATCATTTTTTGTCAATGAGATATAAAAATAAACTGATTTAATTCTGAGTATTTCTGTTACATTAATTTTTGTGTCTGAATCAAGGAACATGAAAGTGATTATGTCGTGGTTTTTACAAAATTGCACTGCCTCATTTTGATGGGGGTAAATTTGTTAAAAAAAATTATTTCATGCATGGCGTGTTGAATCTTGAAACATATACACACAGACACACACATATACATATATATATATGTATCAATTGCAAGTATGCATTGAATTATCATTGTGTCTATCTGAACAAGTGTGATGCGAGTGAGTAGGACCCAAATGCAGAACACAGTAATTCTGGTAAAGTTTGTAATGGACTTCAATGGAAAAGCTGCAGTACAGTGGTTCAGGCAGGAGAGGTGAGTTTGGCGCTCAGGGTTATCCACAGACACGCAATAATCACACAGTCACTGGGGCTCGGTGCCTGACGGGTCAGCAGAGTCAGTGGACGAGGCTGAACAGTAGCGGGCGGCAGGAAACTGAGCTCGGCTTACGGTTCGAGTGGCAGTCCTAGCACTGTGATCGTAATCGGCAGAGAAAGCCAAAGATGCTGGTGGGGAGCAGACAGCGAAGAGACCGGGGACAGGCAGAGGAGTCAGAACCAGAATTACGAGTCAGGCTACTGTTAATGTGGTTTCTCTTGGATTAAAGAATGAATGATGGAGGGATGGAGCACTGTGATTGTAGATGGTTGTGGCAATATTTATGGTGTCATGATGGATAATTAAACAGCAGAGGGCTACGATTGCCAGATGGATGTAATGATGTTATAACCAGTCAATATGGATGCAGTGTTAAAGGTTAAGTTGCCATAATTCAGCCAGAAAGGTCTACTTTACTTGCAGATTCTTCATATTTGGAGGGCTTATGTAGAAGAAAAAAAAGGCAGGGAATACAAATCACGAGATATAGAATACAAATTTGAAAGTTTTAAAGGTTTGAACTTTGGTTTAAAAAGTGAAAATAAATATTCCCTAAGTTTGTAACTGACTGTCCCTGAACATGTGTTTGTCCCAAGAGTCAAAAATGAATTTGTTCATTCATTTTCCTATACAGGCCTCCTTCCTTCGGATGTCCTGCAGATATCAATTGGGCTTTATAAAGGTCTTTAAATCATGTACGCGCGCACACACACACACACACACACACACACACACACACACACACACACACACACACACACACACAATTATATAATCAACAGGATTAATGAATGAGCTAAAATGATATAAGGGATGGAAAAGCTAAAAGAAAAGAGATGCAAGTGAAAACTACTCATGACTTAACCAACCAATTCCATTTTGCAGATTTATTGTAGGAAGGGTAGGGTTGATACAGGCTTCTGTGCTTCTTGCTTTACAGAGCAAATAAAAGGCAGTCATAATTAAGACTGCCAAAGGTATAAATCTTGTATGTGAGTGGCCCATTGCACACATCGATGGTGAATGTAATTTACATGGCCCTTTGAGAATTTGCCTCAGAGTTTTCCCTGACACTGACAGAGGTTGTGGTGAGACAGAGCTCAGAAAAAAAGGAAGTAAAAAAAAAAAAAAAATCCACATAGAAATTACACCAGCTATAATGCATTTCAGTTGATTTTGAGAAGTTACACTTGATGAACCCACTGTTTTCAATGTTGTCATTTGCCCAAAAGAAACTGATTTGAATGGTATAGTGTTTGATTTTTATGTGAAATTTGCTTTAATAACTTATACATATATTGCTGGCCTACACCTTAACTGTTTTGGTTCACTTTTATTTTTTTCTCATAGCATTGTATGCTGTTTCAGGCAACCGTTTTCAGCAACAACAAAAAAGAAAGAACACAAAGATATGAAAGTCCTTTTACAATGAGGTGAAAAGACTTTTGGTTCGACTATGATGTTTATGCTTTTTGATTGATCCTATCATCTGTGATGTCTGTGAAGATCAGAACCCGCAGCAGTTGTGTGCTGAATTGCAGTTTCTAACAGATAGCAGTTAGACTGACTAAATGACTTATTGAAAGTAAAGATCTTTTTTCTTCCTCATCATCTTCATCCTTCAACATCCTTTTTACCTCTGCCATGAGCTACCATCTAGTGCCGTCATTCAGTGTCGCATTGAAATAATTCCAAAACTTTTATTTTAAGGTAAAATAGTACCTGCGTACTGTTTTAATTAGAATGTCAAATTTTAAATTGCAAAGAAACAGAAGTAATTTAGAATATTCTCCATGATCCGCAACAAAAGCATTGTTGAAATTAGTGTTTAAAGACTGCTCGTTGCAAAATGTAGCAGAAAAGAGCAAAACTGTACATTTCCAAAATTAAAGAACGTCCATTTACAGGTAAATTTTTAACGATTGTGAATTTGGCATTTCTTGTGATTTACAGAAACAGACCGCACACAGAGCTCCCAACATCACATTTCCAATCTCAGCGGTTACACCCAGAACTATGGCTGTGCTTGCATTCCCCCTGCAGTTCATCTCCCCCTTTCAGCGGCAGGAATAAGCATGTAAGACCATGCTGCAGTTCAGGAAAGAAGCCACATCTTTACCCCCGCTAAAGGTGTTAACGCACTCTTTTGAAGATGGTCTTAATTGGGTTAGAAGAGGGGGTGTTACAGGGAGCATACATTCCATCTTTTGAAATCCTCCCCTCTTGATTTGGGGAGGTGTAAAGAGGAGAAAAGAGAAGTTTTAATTGATCCCCTAGTGGTGTACGTAGCTTGGCATACCTCTGAGATAAACGTGGGGAAAATATTGTGCAGGACTGGCTTTGCCACCACCATCACTATACACTTAAGATTCAGCTTTTCTATATTTTATTTTTCTGTTTGTATTATTAGTTGCCTCACCCTGGCTTCTTTGTTGCTTTATCAAAAAAAAACCTTTTCATTTTATTATTATTATCATGGAAAGTAGAATGCCTTTCAGACACCAGAAAATCATGACATTGTTTATTTCCTGACTCGCGCTTTAAGACGTGCTTTTAAACAGTTTCAACAAGATATCATATGGTGAAGTTTATCAACAGTGCTTCTTTTTTGTCCATGTATGCAATGATTATATTCTTAAGAAAATATATAGATGTCCTCTGCAAATTCAGCATATTTCGGAAAAATGAATGTGTTGAGCCCCATTGTGAAGGTGAGGCAACAACACTTCTGACTTCTGAAATAGTGAAGGTGCAGACTCTGCAGTGGTGAAAGCTTACCATACTAATTCAGTTATACATGAAACACTAATGTGATCAAACATAATTCATACTCTTAATGTTAGGCTATAGCACTGAAAACATTAGGTGTTCTTTATTGCATATAGAGAAGGGGGACCGGTTATTGCTTAAGCTGAAGGACTTAACGGCTCTATGTTTGCGCTTATATGTAAAAAGGACGGTACAGAAATGGTTGGGGGAGCAGGCTATTAAATTGAAAGATAGAAAAGCAGTGTCAAATTTGTTTTGGAAATGTGTTTTTATAACCTGTGACAGAGACTCTCAGTGTCGCTTTCTGTTTAGATGCAAGGTTTGATAAATCAGGTAATTTGCAATGAAATGCACTCTTTACACTCAGTCTCAAGCAATCTTGACTGATGTAATATAACACATGCACACTTTCTGTTTCTATGCTATATTTAACATGCCTCTTTTCTAATCTACACTCAACATATAGTACCAAGTAAAGTTGTTAAGTGACTCATCACATAGATAAGAGTGTATGTTACCTCAGCTATTGTGTCCCTATGCCTTCCAATTTTTCTATTCTCCACAGAACTCAGCTCTAGTCATCCACTTAAATAAGGGGTAGGCCTGGACGGGCGAAGGTGATGGCGGGTGGGTGGGTGTTACTTTTTTTTTTTCCATCACAGCAAAAAATTAAACGAGAAGTGAGAACCTGTACCCACCGGGATTGCAGCCATGCGAGATTTCATCATGTGAAATAAGTGCTTATCTGACCTGGTCTCCGTGATTCTGGTGAAAAATCCTATACACACACATATCCAAAACATCTATTTTAAGACAGTTGGCTTTTTTTCATTTCCACTTAAACCTTTTCATTATTTTCTGCCTCATTATCTCATCCACTTGTCAAATCTTACTCAGGTGGCTGCATTTTACCTCTTCTTAGCTCCTTTTCCTGGCATCATCTCAGATTATATTCTTATCACAGGGTTTTATATCTAATCCCTTTGAAATACCTTGCTTTTTACCTACCTCATGTTGTACTATTCCCACTCCTTCAATCCTACACCTGTGCACTTTCAAACTCAATCGTTACTCTCAATAATTTATTTGTATGTCTTCTGCATCTCTGTCCATCTGTCTTCTCATGTTTCAGTCATCCTTTTAGTGCAAAGAATTTGATAATCATTCATTTAGATTTAGACCACTGATGACAAATACAGTACACAATAGGCACATTAATAAACACTGCTTATGTCATTTATTGTTACATATTATAGATTTACCAGTGTAATTTCTGTATAACCAAGAAAGTCAAATGAACACTTTAATACAACATATTGTACATGTAGCAGGATTTAAATCCTCTAAAAATAACTCACTTTCGTCTAAAATGGGTGGGGTCTGCTTAATAGCAGAAGGAATAAAAAACCGCAAGTAGCCATTTGTTTTGGGTTTGGGCACATTGTAGTATTGACAGAAAGGCAGCAGTAGGAACTCGGTCGCCAGAATGTGGTCAAGTTGGCTGATAATTATTTTTGCTTTCTCAGCTGCTTGTTTCTTCCAGTTTGTGTCCAAAGTCCTCTGTGAATGCCAGTAATCTGAGAACATACTTTAACAATGGTGTCTAAGGTGTTTTTCTGCTTCACAGACAACCCGTTTAACCAGCAGATAAAGGAAAACTCAACTCAACTCTGTTTACTTACACTTTCAAACAACCACAGCGGCAAAAAAAGTGTTGTACATGAATCGACAGAATACATTGAGACATAAAACATTTAAAAACCCTGTTCACTGCTGTTGTATCTGTTTGCCGTAGTTAGTGAAGTAGTAGTAGTGAGTAACTGAATTTGCTGCATCTATGAAGTTGATTAATGATTGATTTTACTTTTGTAATAAATCTGGTTATAATTTAAAGAGAAGTTGTTCTTGTTTTGCTTGTGTACTGTGCTTCAGACTGGTTGACAGGGTCAGTGCCAACCTCCATTCCCTGCTGTTCATTTTAAAAGCCAATATTCCGCAAATATTTGTTATGGTCTGAGTTTGTTACTTGTGTTTGTGTTTTGGAGGATGTCTGCGTGCTTTTGTTTCTCCTTTTCTCTCCAGCACTGCAGGCTGTGGCTGGGGAGGCGTGGCTGGCCTGCTCCTGGCTGCATGCGGCGGGGCACACCTGATGGCACCTCTCCATTAAAGACCGGCTCTGCCTCCACTACTCTGCCAGATAATTCCGTAACACTCGGTTTGGTACCTCGCTGCCTCACCTCACTTTGGCCTTCTACCCAGAGGTCAGCGGGCCTTCCGTCGCCACAGTCTGCAGGAATCTCTTGTTCTCGTTCTCGTTCTCATCGTCTTCCGCTTATCCGGGTCCGGGTCGCAGGGGCAGCAGCTTCAGGAGGGAAGCCCAGCCAGCCCTCGCCCCAGCCACTTCCACCAGCTCGGCCGGAGGGACCCCGAGGTGTTCCCAGGCCAGAAGAGAGATATCATCCCTTCACCTGGTCCTGGGTCAGCCACGAGGCCTCCTCCCGGTGGCACATGTCTGGAACACCTCTAACGGGAGGCGTCCAGAAGGCATCCTGACCAGATGCCCGAGCCACCTCAGCTGGCTCCTCTCGACATGGAGGAGCAGCGGCTCTACTTTGAGCGCCTCCCGGATGTCCGAGCTCCTCACCCTATCTCTAAGGCTGAGATAGGCCACCCTGCGGAGGAAACTCAGTTCGGCCGCTTGTATTCGCGATCTCGTTCTTTCGGTCATTACCCAAAGCTCATGACCATAGGTGAGAGTTGGAACGTAGATCGACCGGTAAATCGAGAGCTTCGCCTTTTGGCTCAGCTCTTTCTTCACCACGACAGATCGGTTAAGTGCCCGCATCACTGCTGACGCCGCTCCAATTCGCCTGTCGACCTCCCGCTCCATCCTTCCCTCACTCGAGAACAAGATCCCGAGATATTTGCAGGAATCCTTTGTTAATTTTGTGCTTTTTCTCTGTGTCTCCGGGGAGAAAATAAACATTTTTGTTGACTGCTTCGACGCCTCCTGTCTTTTAGGGTCCAACGACAGTTCAGTCAGTAATAATATTGACATTTTAAGATAACATTTTGAGATTGATTCTATCTGTTTGGTTATTGGTTTGGGTTTTCCCGGTGGTGCCCTGTCCTAAATTAATTGTCATTAATTAAGCTTTACTTTATTTTTGATAATAATTAATTATTTTCTCTGATAATTACTAACCAAATTTGGCTCCTTCTAAGCACAACAGTGCAAAATCTGTGTGATAGTGCTACCTTTCTGTTCATCTCTACTGTCATGTGTTTGTCCAGTTTCTTGCGCTTTCTTTTATCGGCAGTACATTGGTTATCCCATTGTTCCATTTGGTTTTATGAATACTATGCAGTTTGATGTTCATGTTGATTGGATCCAGTTTTGTTTTTTAAAGATTTGTGCTTTTTTTGTGGCAATATCCACATCTTTCTTCATCAGGTGCTCGTTGAGATATATATTAGTCCCCTTTAGCTTGTTCCCCTGCATCACTAGTGCTATTTTGTGCTTTCTGTAAATAAATCACAATATTATGGCTAGTTTTTTTTTTCTTATCTTTAAAGTGGAAGTGAATGAAATGCCTTGATATCCTTGTTACTTACAGTGATCCCCATACTGTCCAGAAAGTCAGTGATCTGCTGCTCAGTCCAGATCAGACTCCAGGGCCTTGTCTCAAAGCCACTGATGACCAAGTAATTCATTTTAGAGTATTCCTCTAGATTAATCACATGGCCTTCAGTATGGCAATTTTTCTGTCCTTTTCCTCATTTTTTTCTTTTCAATTCTCACTTACTTTCTTTGGACCCATCTTCCCCCCTTGTTCCAGAGGCCCACCTGGTGGCGGTGGGCACTGCTGCCAGATAGTGGATGGCTGGCACTGATCAGTGTTTGGCTCAGGTGGCTAAAGACAGCTCCACTGCTGCTGTGGCTGCTGTGGCCTGGTTGTAGCTGCTGAATGTTCTCATAGTCCATGTTGTCCTGAGAACAATGATGTATGTAACTTGATGGTGTGTTACAGAGTTAATGTTCTACAGGTGTCATTAGAGGAAGAAGTCCAGGAGAAGCAAAAAGAGAGTAAGCTGTCCCGTAACAATGTCTCGACATGAGTGATGCTCCAGAACACAACACTGATATTTTAACAATTAAAATATATATTAATGAGTCTTTCCGCAACTGGAAACAGCTTCCATCTGGATGTTGATTGTGATAACTGATAAGATGATCTTCATGCATGGATGGTTCAGGTCCTTCATCGGTGATGCATTGAGGTTGATGCTCAAGATATATCCATGGCATTCTGAGCATGAAACACTGCTCTTCCTCTTCGTGACTGATTGTCTTAAAATATGGATGAAAAAAAATATATAACAGTGAGAAATATATATTATGCTCTAAGTGTTATAGAAAATCATTATATCATTTAACTTAATTAAATGAGATTATCTGATAATTTGAATGACCAGCATGTCCATGTGCCCTAAATAACAATATGGTTCCATAATGATCATTACATGATATTTTTTTTAATTATGTTGACAACTCAGTTTAGAATGTTGCTGTCACTGTTAACACCCATGAAGTTAAAGGTAAAGTAAGAAAGTTGGGTGTGGTTTTGGACCATTTACATGTAGTTAAACATCACCTTGTACAAGGTAACTTTTGCTGCAATATTATTACACTTATATTCTATATTCCAAATGTTGACTTGTATGCAGTTAGCCCCTAAAGCAGTGAAGTTACCTCAAGTTCTCAAAACAAGAAGTTTCAGCCAGTGCAGTCAGGTGGTCTATGTCAAGCCAGCCATTGTTCCTCCTCTGATCCACCCTATTGTCTAAATTTGAAAGGTTGTGGTTGCAAAAGTTCAAGATGGTGATGTTTATAGGCTAAACTTCAGGCTTCAAATTGAGAGTCCACAACGAAAAGGTAACACCATACTGACTCTACTGACTCTGTCAGTGTGGTTCCAACCTTGTGCCATGGACAGGCATTCTGTATGACAATAGAGTAGCTGTTTAACTGGATTTCAACACAAACACTCACAAACCCATACATTATGTTAAATACAAATACATGGTCAAAACAGCAAGTAAAATCAGCTCATCCTTCGAGCTGCTGTGCAGTGAATGAAGCTCACTGGTTTTGCTATTGGGATTATGTTACACTATTATTTTGTGTTTCCAGTTGAATGTCCTTGTCTTTACGTTTTGTCTCTACTTATATTCTAACCAGCTATGAGTGCACTGAGTGCATCCCAGGAGGGTGGGATCGGGGGTGTCAAGTCAAGTGTCAAGTGGGCGTGTGCATACATGCAACTGTTTGGGGGCTTTTATGTATCTGTGCTGTTCAATGCAAAAAAAAGCACCTTATTACACAATCGGATTAAGCCTGTGTTTATCAGTGGCTTGATTAATAGACCAGGCTGAATGGAAGCAAAGAGCACTAAGGACTGATTTGGGAACCTTGCAATTTTTTATGCAGAGGCTGTAAATTATGGTCCCTCCACAAGATTGAAAGAATTATTGAAAAGGATGCTTCCACTCTAAGCATCAGTAATGGTGTGTGAGTGTGATGATGGTAGTGTGGGTGGAGCACATGCATTTTTAAATTGAAAACATGACACACCCGTAGTGATGATTTAGTGTTGGACTGGAGAGGTGTTTGGTTCAGCGCATATGTCCTTCAAAAACAGCCTAGTGGAGAGATAGAGAAATGACCCCAATTCCACAGGAGCGCAAATATAACTGCTCCTGTAGAAGAGGCACTTAATGATAACTGTCTACTGCTTCCCAAGGCTTTTTTTCACTCGTATTATTCAGCCTTTTATTATTAAACCACTTATCAGTATTGCCTAAGTTTTTGAATGGCAATGCCTTTGTTGGTTTGGCATTGTTTCAAGGCTAATTCCATGCTAAAATGAAATTGTGTCCTAGGGAGTCTAATTAAATTTAAGATTTTTATATCAATATTGTTATGTGTGTGATTTTCAATGAATGCACATTTATTATAGGTTTAAGTGTTTTAGATATTTTAAATTTAGCATCCGCATCCATCTTTTCTTTATTCAAAGAACCCAGTCTTTATCCATGTCTGAGCAATTAACATAGCGGATTGGGTCAGGCATTGGAGTGAAGTCTGTAATTCTAATTTAAAACCTGATTTTACATATACCGTATAGCAACATGTATTGCTGTCTGCTACAATTTCTTTTGTATATTACCAGAGTTGTATAACGCCAGTAACAGCAACACACGTTTTACAAAAAGATTTTGAAGATGGTCTGCAAGGTAGCAACCTGGTCATCAGGCAAACGTTAGGGTTCATTGTCTTTTTCAAGGACAATTAAACAAGTAGTGATGGGTCGTTCCCGAACAAACTGCTCTAAGAGCTGGTTCTTTTACGTCATGGGTCTTAAACTGGTCAGTGAAAGGGCTGTGCGGCTGTAGGTTTTCTTTCCAACCGAGCAGGAGCACACCTGACACATCAAAGTGAGGACAGTTGATTGGTTGAGTGGAATCAGGCGTGCTCCTGCTCGTGCCAATCAGCTGTCTTCCATCTGCTGATTTACTTTTTTTCAGGTGTGCTCTTGCTTGGTTGGAACGAAAACCTGCAGCCACATGGCCCCTTCACGGATCAGTTTGAGACCCCTGTTTTAAGTGAACAACGGGAGCCAGCTCTTGATTGGGAGCCTTTTTTTTTCCAGGAGCCCATTGTTTTTTTTTCTGTGAGAGCCACACGATTGTTCAAGTTGTGTGGCGCCGTCTGTATGCTTGCGCTGAGCAGGAGGGGAAGAAAAGGTGCACACACAGCACAGTGAGACAAAGCATGAAAGAGGGAGTTGCTAGGTTTCCAATGATTATCGTATTTGTACTGTAATTTTGCTCCATACAATGTACGAAGGCCAAAAACATGATAATTTGACCATTCTGTGAACGTGTCGTTGTAATTACCCTGCCGCAACTGTTTTCTGGAGTTTTTTGTGAACCCTGAAGGTTTTTGTTTCCATGTGTTTCCAGCCATTTTTTTTCTAAACGTGAGCTATGAGTGATGTCCATGTGTTTGCCTCAGAACAACGATCAAGATTGGCTTAATGGTCCACTGCGACCACATGTTGTATCAACCTGTTTGTTGTACAGAGACAGAGCCTCAAACTGGGAACTGTCTTAAGTCTGACTGACCAGCTGGGTATTTTGTCTGTATATGATCATAATAAATTCTGCATCTGAGACCTGGTGTTCTGTCCAGAATCTTCTTGAAGCTGTGTCAACAAATCTGAAGATCCTCACGGTTTAAATAATAAACATCTGATCTTATGTACATTAATCATTCATTTTAGCACATAATTTGGTAATAAATTAATATAAGCAACAAAAAATATGAGGAATTGCTTGGGAGCCAGTAGAGTCTGCTCTTTTTAGTGAGCCAAGCCAAAAGAACCAGCTCTCTGGAAAAAGAGCCAGTTACCAATAACCTCCTGATCTCGAGAGTGCCACCTCTGAGCAGTTCCACTCATGCATCCAATCCAGTGTCCGAAGAACAGTTTAAGGATGTTTAAAGTTCAAGTTTGTTCTAATTTCCAAACATCTCAAAAACTGAATCTGCTGGAAACAATTCTACCTTTTAGAGGAATATACCTGAAACTAAGCAAAAAGAGCTAAAACATTGCAACTAGGGGAAGAGTCAGACAAAGAACGGTTCAGAAGACCCTCATGGAAAACAACAAAAGGAAACGGTTCCCCGCCCCCACCTGGATCGGGATACTGTGAGCAGTCAGAAGCGGCATGGGGGCGGGCTCTGTGTGTATATTAATAAGGCATGGAGCAGGGCTGCTACTGTCACAGACTCACGTTGTACTCCTGACGTAGAGCTGCTCGCGCTGT
>CAAKHG010014399.1:0-11803 GCA_901007715.1 Dactylopterus volitans
ACTCCGCAACACGCAGGAGCCCAGCGACGATACCAACTAAGTTTTGGTGGACACGAAAGCCGCGTTTCCACCAAGCAGTACAGTTCAGTTTGCATTTTTTGGCGTTTCCATTGACAAAAGTTGTGGATGGTCCCAAAAAAAAAAAAAAAAAGACAAAAAAAAACAAACATACTGTACTGTCCTGATTTTGGCAACCTTTCTGTGGGGCGACTGAGCACACTAATCCAGTACCTAAAGGGCAAGAACACACTGCAATTCGCTGGTGATACATAATCGTGACTTCCACCCAGTGGTTGAAATAAAGTACAACACAAACGCACAATGTTTAAATATCTCATCGAGTTTCACATGTAGATGCGCCAGACTTTTCCATTTTCTGTGGAAAATGGCAGGACATATTTGCATTCCCTGAAGGTGCAGACATTCCCTGGGATAATCAGGGAGGAGGAAGTACAGACAGAGCGGTAATAAAAAAGGGTTTTCCAGCTTGTCTTAGAGAATGGCTGTGGAGGGCTTTCCAGCGAATGACCAAGCAATGCTGGATGCAAAGCAAAAAGCTCTGCAGTGATTATGAAAGAGTCAAAGACCACAACAGCTAGAGGGGTTCTAACAGAAAAAATGTGGAGGTCGTTCCACATGGTGGACACGATCCATGGCCACCGAAGAGTGTAAGAAGAGAGGAAGGTATTGATATAGCCAGCAGTCCATGACAGTCTATTGGAAGATTTTTGGTCATATGCTCTGTACTGGCTTTGTGTTAGTCTTCTGTTCTGATTCCAAGGAATACTATTTATCAATTGAATGATTCTGAAATAAGAACACAAGGCTCATGGGAAAGCCCAAGCCCAACTTTAGACCAAGCCTATTGTGTTGTAGCCAGTATATATAAATATCCTGTATGTAGTACCTCACCAACAGCCTCAGACAAAGGAAGTCTACCTGTACTTTCAAGTGTTGGTGAAAGAACAAAGACCTCTTTTCAGCATTGTCCAACTTGTGATCCTACCACACTATCTGGTCAGCTGAGCAATGCACCCTGGACGCGTAACACGAGAATACCAGTTGACCAGTCCATACAACTCCCCAATCAATCGGCAAAGATCAAACATGGTCAACCCAAAACCATGACATCATGTCAGGTGAAAGAATTGCAACGTTCCCGGTCCGAGACTCTGACCAATTCTCCAAGCTGGATGCCTGTGGATGCGAAGTGAGGTAGCTAACGTGATCTACCCACTTCAAGAAGAGGACGGCAAGGGCCGTCCTCTCGATACTGATTCCCCGCTCCACGCTGGGATCAGTTCCCTCGCTGGAAACCCACGAGAAGACTACAACCGCCAACGGCCGCTCACCGACGCCACCTCGCCAGGTCAAAGGGACTGAGGACGGACCAACACGTACTCTTCGAGTACTACTGTAGTAAAAGGCTTGTAGCTCTGGGCAGACATTGCGTTAGAATCACGTCATTAACGTGTTTGTCAATCACGTGACACGGACCGCCGCGTCTGTTGTGAATTGTAAACAAGTGTTATTGTGTGTTTTTCTGCACGTCCTGTCACACCGGTGGTCCAGTTCAGTGCCTGCTGTGATAGTTAAAGGCCCAGACTCTGATCAGCTGGGCCAGTGAGCTCTGTGTGTCACACACATACTGATCCCGGTGACCGTCGACGAGACCATTCATTCATCAGATCGTTCATTCCTCCCTCTTTCTCTTCCGACTAACCACTCATGCATGTTCCACACATATCTGAGCGATCAAAAACAATTGAGTTGTTTAACATGTTTAACAAAATGGAAAATGGTCATTTTAAATAAATCATAAAAAAAAAAAAAAAAAAAAAATCCATCCCTATTACAAAAACCCCATTCACACATTTAGCCTTTGCCAGAACTTAAACAGCTAATTTTGCAATGCTGCTGTCTGGAAATGGAATATAAAAACACGTGCATACAGAGGATCTGGGCTTTTTCCGGGATTGATCGCTGTGCCACCCTAGCATGCAGAACTCTACGTGGGATGCTCATCACTGAGAACTCTTCAAGAAAAGCTCTCAATAATCCTAAAAAGAGAGATCGGACTTGAGCAACTCAGCATAGGAACAGAGATTTCACAAAGGAATACTTCAGGTTTAAAGAGGACGAAAGATGACAACGATGATTCAACTATGCAACTAAGTCCTTGAAGTAACAGATTGAACTTTGTGACTCTCTCAGCTCACTTACTGAAGGAGTTTCAACGGAATAAGAGGGTTTTTCACCGAACCCACTGGAATACTCCTAAGAGACTCTTACTCCGAGCGGTGAAGGATTGAAATTCATGGCCAAAAAGTCCTATCAGTTCATCTCCATTGCATTAGCTTCAGCGATTTAGAATTCTGTTTTTACTAATCAACTTTGAAATCAATTTTATGCTGTTGCCACCATGTCAAACTGCTTTAATAAAATACCAAATTTGCATTTAAAGAGCCGTAGCGGACATTGGATTTTGGAGTCCTTTGATGATAATAAAAAGTCAGGTTTATAGATCAGTGGTTCTAAATGGTTACTCTAGCTCCTATGAACAACAATATCCTTGTGGATTTTCTTCCCAGCCACTAAACCAATTCCTGGCATTTACCAAGTGCAGCGATCATGAGAGGAGAGCTGCCATAACGGGTGGCTCAGTATACTTCACCAACTCATGGGTTATTCAGTTGGTCGTGTATTCAGAGGAAGCAGGATAAGGCAGTGAGTTAGCCAGGTGAATCTCCTCGCCTCCAGCTTAAACGAGTTGGTGAGTACTATCAGAGTAATACTCCATAGTCTTTAACTTCGGACCCGAGAGACGGAGAGCTGGACCAGTCCAGACTTTGGTAAGACTGAGTCTGTTAAAAATCGGCGATCGACAACTTAAAGCACCTGAGAAAAGCATGGACTTGACCTGAGCATGAAAAATAAATGGTAATCAGTATTTACTGTCAGTGTTTTATTCCCTCCACTGGGGGTGGACTGCGGTATGACTGCAACTCGTGTAGTCTTATATCACCTCAGTCTTACAGCTTCAAACTCCATGCTAGCTCTGCTCAGTCTGGCAGTCAGTTCACTGAATGTGTGGTTAATTAGCCAAATAGATGTTCAGGTAACGATCAAAGAAGACACATCAGCTGCCACTGTGTTAATTGCTGCCATCTAATGGACCGGGATTTCCAGCGGTGCATGAGTGAATTTGTGCTACCTGCCTATTTTCTTTAAAGGTGGGCATATGTGAATGGTTAAAATCTCTCACACACCCGGAAAGGTTTTGCCAGTTCTTTTCTGGCAACTATGTGTGAAAGGGGCTAAAAATAGTATTCATTTGAACCAAATGAGAAGCATCATCCAAGTCATGAGAAAAACAACAGCAGCTAAGACCCCCAAACATCACTAGTGCATTATAGTAAATTGCTGTCTGGGGGATCTGCAGTGAGAAATTTTAAGTAGCACAGAACCTCTTCCCATCGTACAAATATGTCAACCCCCTTTTTCTGTCAAAGAACATAACTTATCTCAGCTGCAGTGAAAGATAAATTGGTGGTTGCTCAAAAAGAGGGCTTTGAATGCTTGCCCAAGCGCTCCGACTAAACTATTGAATTCAGTGTTTCTCCTAGAATTTTTTTCAGGCCCATTGGTACCAAACGAAAAAAACAGAAACAGACGAGACACATGGGACAGCATATTGGTGCAGTCAGATTCAGTCAGATGGAGCAAGCACTGTGCAGTTTAAATTTGCATTCAAATTCTTGTTCACTCAATATTGTATGTTTAAAATCACATGGAGAGGATGACTTTGCAAGCATTTAAAGTGCATTTATTGCATGCAAAATAACTGAAACATGTATCTTTACCCTCATGGATCTCAAACTTCTTTCCTTCGGGGACTCCTAAACTGAGACAAATTACACCACGGACCCCCATTTGACAAAATTTTGAAACATAAACTCCAGAAATACACAGATATTTATTCTGAGACTGAATAACTTTACGGCGTGACACGTGGTGCAGTGGATAGAACTGTTGCCTCATAGCAAGAAGGTCGAAGGTCTCTATGTGGAGTTTGCATGCTCTCCCTGTGTCTGTGTGGGTTCTCTCCGGCTTCCTCCGAACTCCAGTTGACTAATTGGCTACTCTAAATTGCCCGTAGGTGGCCGTGCGAGTGTGAGTGGTTGTCTGTCCTTCATGTCGCCCTGTGATGAGATGATAAGAATGATAAGGGTGATACTTCATGTCAAAGTCTCCAATAACACCAGAAAAAGTCGCTAGATTTGTCACTCGTCCCTTTTGAGAAAAAAGTCGCAAAAAAGAGTTTGAAAGTCGGCAGATTTAGTGAGAAAGTTGGCAGGCTGGTGTGTGGGGACGCCAGTAGCACTGACACAGGTTCAAATTAATACTACCCTCTGTTTTGGTATGTTTTAAATGACATGTGGTTCATTTCTTACAGTGTGTGTTATAGTCCAAACACTTGCATTTTGGGACCGTTGAACCGTAACAATTGTATTGTAATAGAGTCTGAAAGCTCCACTTGCCACACAGAACTGCCATAAATTCCCAGTTAGCATGTCCTAAAGGCTGTTTTGACATCATTGAACATTTAAATGGTGACTGGGTGATGAATGACAGACACTGTACTTGACAGCATTTAGACAGGCCTATGGGAAATGGTGTTGTGACCATCCTCAGCAGCCAATAGACCAGACTTGATGTCAGTCGAGTCCGGCACTACCAAGCACCGGCTCATTTCTTGCTGTTAGTCTAGCTGTTCTACTCAAAGAATGATGGCATGGCCCTTGCAGCTAAAAACCATTTTCCCTGTGCAGTAATACGAATTTGGACATCTTTGGAATGTCGACTGCATACCTTTGTATGTCGAGTTACCAAAAATCCCATCCTGCGCATCTTGTGCAGCCACTGCCCTCGAAGTTCAGGGTTATTCGGGAAGTGGGGGAAGCCAAGTTTGCTCTTTTAGCGGTTTGAACAGATATAAAGTGGCTCACAACGGTGCTCATTAGAGCCAACCACCATTTTTTTTAAACTTCTCCTGACATCATAGTTATTCCTAATCCGGACAGTTGCATTGCTCATTTGTTGATCTTGCTCCATTTTTCCGCCAGAATGAAACTACTGTGCCAATCACCGTCGAAAATCGGAAGTACGTCACAAAGGTTGTGCACAGAGTCCATTTCTGCACATATGCATGTACATCAAGAGTGACATAAACTGTTATTTCATGGCTTCATTTATGAAAGCCTAATCTTACAATAAATACTGTTTTTTATATTAAACATATTAAACCATTAATGACTCATCTGCAGCTGCTGTAATAAGCTGTCAATGAAAATGGGACAGTTTTATCATATGCTTTGAAGCTTAACTCCCACCATCAGGTTGGGACCAGCAGATGATACTGAAAATGGAGGGGATGAAGGAACAAGACAGAGGAAACAGGGGAAGAGGGAAAGAGATGGGACTCACAAAATCTCACCTGCTGTTTCTTTAAGAGTACATTTATCACAAAAGGTAGGGCCTCTTCAACACAGTAACTCACAAGTCATGACCATGAGATTTGTACTTCACCTACATATATACAGTATAATGTGTTACCATTTTACAATGTGTAGGATCGTGGCTTTAAGATGCTGCAATCTATATTCTCCACAACCATTAAGTCATCACATAGTTGGTAGGGTACTCTAACCCGAGTTCCATAATACATTCTTCCCTCTAGCCATCATTCCTGTGAGGAGGGCAAATTTACAAACAACCTGAATGATAAGAATGCAAAGTATATATACTGTGTGTGTGTGTGTGTGTGTGTGTATATATATATATATATATATATATATATATATATAGAGCCCTGAGTCTTCAAGGATTCACTGAAGCCCCGCGACACATAAACTGGTGACGATAAGATGGCTGCCTGTGCCATAAAGCTGATAAGCAAGGCACCAGTCCATGGAACAGCACAGATAGCCTACTGATAAGATCCTCACTGGAAAAAGCCTGAGGATGTGCCAAAGTAGTCATGTGAGAAAGAAATTAAAAGAGGAATTAAGGCAAAGGGAGTGTAAATGTGTTGAATACATTTTTGAAAAGATTTGGATATTGCTGTGCCCTCGTCCATACAAAACGGAGGACAAGACCACATGGCTTCCTTTGCTCTCCAGACAAAGGAGAGCCACTGGACTCAACCTCCCAGCATTCCTAAAACTTTCACACTTGGGTGTGAAATCCCTAACTCCAGCTTCCATTGACTACTATATGGCCAGGAACCCTGAGGTCACCAGGCCATATATAAAGGAGAAAAACCCATCTCTCCTTCTCTTATCTCAATGCTTGCTCTTATGGGTTCATCACCACAGCTCTAGCTCTTAAGCAGCTTCCCAGCTGCTGCTGCTGCTGCTTCTACCCTCCATGAGGCTTGCACAAGGCGGAGGCCTCCACTGGACAAAGTCTTGGTAGTCCCCTACCAAAGGACAAGACGAGCACCACTGACATGACACGAAGTCTGCAAGTTGAGTTGTAACTAGTGCTGCACAGTTTAGTAAAAATTTGCGATTGCGATTATAGTCGACAAAATTGCAATTTGCGATTGCGATTAAGATATAATAAAAAAATTGCATCACCAATCTACTTGTTTGGTTACCATGGAAAATGCAGAGAATAATTATTGTTCTGAAGTGTGTATTTATCAACCCAAAACATACAAATATTAAATAACATTAAAAAAAACAAAACTTGAATTTTCAGAATCCAATTGATGTAATGTCCAGTTGGTTGTCCTTGCCCAATGAACTCTGGAAGTCTTGGCTGTGGTTTGAGTCTTGTTTTCCCAGGTCTCCTGAGAGTTAGTCCAGGCTAACTCTGTGGCTCCTTGGCTGGTTACAACTAGTGCTGCACGATTAATCTAATCGCACTCGCGATGTCGGGCTGTGCGATTACATAACCGCATAAAAGAGTTCGATTTAATTAATAAACGTGAGTGAGTGCAAGGAACATGAGAAGGACAAGTTGTTGGCGAAAAACATTGCAACGACTGTTATATGGCGATACTTTAGATTAGGGATGGGTACGAATATTCAAGTACTTGTTGTTGATGTCAGTATTCAAGTAACAATTTACTATTCGTGCACCTGCACACGTGTTGTTTTTGGCTACAATTCATTTGGTGTTACTTGCACCATGTCAGCCGCCAGCCAAAAGTGATGTATGGAAATATTTTGAAAAAAAAGATGACGATAATGTGCAGTGCAAGAGATGTGGCGTTAAACTTGCATATCATAGAAATAGAAATACTAGTTTGATGCTTATCCACAAGTGCTTACAACACAAGGAGAAAACAGCAGAGACAGCTAACAGGCAGCCTTGCATCACATCTTTTGCTAGCCCTGTTAGCACACGCCTCTGTGATAAAACCAGAACGGAGAAGATTAGCCTGCTGATAACGAAGATGGTGACTGGGGATATGCTCCCATTAAGTTTTGTAGGAGGAGAGGGCTTCTGAGAGCTGATGGCGTTTGTCGAGCTTAATGTTTACACTAGTGTTGCCAGTCGGACTGCTCAGAAACAACAGCCTTTGTATAATGTAATTAGAGTACTCAAATAATGAAATCATTAAAAATGCCCATCACTACTTTGGATTCAGGTACGGCAACGTTGAACAGAAAGATGTGCTGTGTAAAAGTTGGAAAGTTAAAGCTTGCCGCAGCAACACCACCAATTTGTATCAATACTTGAAACAGCACAAAGTATGAGGAATTTATTTTCAAAAGAGGAAAAAATTGTAATTTACTGAAAATATCAGAATCAGAAATAATTATATATTTTACTTCATACATAGTATATTGTTAATATTGTATAATATTTTGAAAAGGTACTGTAAAAATATATATATTTTACTAGGTTACTTAATATCGCAATTGCAAATCACAATATTGTCTACTATAACTGCAAATTTTTACCAAATCATGCAAGACTACTTGAGATGCCTGTAAATATGGGAACCATCATTTCCAAAATTCCCGTTCAAATACAGGGAACAATGGAGGGTTATAAAGCCCACGACATAATGAAAACAACTGGTCACAGGGCAAGATTTAGTGATGTAGTCACATTCACTGAGCTCCATGCCAGCATCCTTTCTGATCCACTGTTTCGTGATATACAAGAGTCACCACCCAATGCTGCAGTTAAGAGTCATACCAGATTGAAGTCGCAGGACAGGAACAAGGTAAATGGAGATGTGGTTGCCACCACGGTAGCATATCTGGGTCTGTCTGAGGAAGTTAAGCCAAAAGTGGATTCAGGGAAAGCTAACAAGGCTCAATGCTGTTGGTGCTCTGATAGTCACCGACAGGAGGAGTGCAAGTGACATGAGCTGGGATTGTGAGAGGCATCTGACTTGTAGCCAAACTCATCCCACTGTACTTCACAATAAAAGACAAACAGAAGCTTTGGAACAGGAAAGGAGATCATCTGACAATCAGATGGCTTCACTCACAATATGTGGTCTTAGAGGGGCCGATAACGACCGGGGCGTGTTATCCATCCTTCTTGTAAAGGTGAAAGCTGCAAAGGGGAATTACATCATAAAAACTTATGCCCTCTTGGATCCTGGCAACTCAGGTACATTTTGCTCAGAGCATCTAATGCATACTCTGAATGTTACTGGGAAAGGAACAAACTTTCTGCGGTGCACAGACGGGCAAACAAAAGTGAGCCCAGCACACTCTTTATCTGGTTCAGAGGTAACTGGTTTGGACAGCAATGACTTTTACCTTCTTCCAGAGGTTATCACGCAGAAAAAAATGCCAGTCACGGCGAAGTTGATATGGTGCCACAGAAGGACCTGGCTAGGTTGCTGTATTTATCTGAAGTGTACATCCAGAGCATAGGGTCAAATGTTGACCTGTTGATTGGAACCAACTCACAGCAGTGAACCGTATCTCAATGTGCAAACTGGAAGAAATGCCCACAAAAACTGCCATTACCAGGACTTCAGTGGGGTAAGAAAAATTTCTAGAAAAGACCAAGTTTCTTAACATAATGGAAGGTTCAGCAGTGCTTCAAAAGGGAAAGTGCTATCTGAAATTACCTTTCAGGAAAGCAGAGATTGACCTGCCCAGCAATTATGGAGTGGAAAAATAGAGGTTCCAGGGTTTGAAGAAAAGGTTCCTTCCCAGAACCGGTTCAGACCTCCATGGGGCCCTAGACAAAATTCTGCTAAGGGGCCCTCTTAACTGAACAGTCTGACACCCAGTGGAGTCCACTGGCTGACTGACTGGACTCTGTGCTGCTTGTTAGGAACTTAAGCATAGCACCTGTAAAATATAGATCAGGCTACTATTAATTCAGTTCCATCAAATTGACTGCACTTGTAATACCTTCATATACTTAAAATGCAGGTGATTTAGATTATAATTTAGCCTATTTAGCACCACTGTCATAATATTTCACAAGTTTAATTTATTCACTAATATAGCTGCATCTATATGTGCCTGTGGGCAGGCAAGCAAGCAAACAAAATTCAATCTTACTAAATATTTATCCATTACTTTCCATTTTGTATAAGTGCAGTTGTAACTACACTCAGAGCGATTGATAACACATTACAGAAGCTAGCAAGACGCACACGGAGATCGTCCGCTGTTCACCCAGGGCTCACCGCCCTGTTATGTCGGTCAAACATGGACTAGCCCCGTCCCTCCCACTCTCCCACCCGCAGAGGAGAGTTACCTGACTGCTGTTCCCGCTGTTCATTTTCATGCACTTTCTTTTTTCGCTTTTCACTCCCCGAGGGATAACTCCACTTCATCCTGCTGATGCCGCTGATGCACATGCATGCACTTGCAATCTGACGTGCGTGAGCATGAGTTGGCTGGGCCCTACGCAACGTAGTGCGTAGTGTGTGTATTGGGTGAACCGGTATTGTTCCTTCCTAATGTTTACTTTCATCAGGAATATTTAAAAATACATGAACGAGCTTCTTACGGCCTCATGATATTAGGCTCGATGAGACCATAACATAAAAAGAGAGGGACGCCACACAAGAGTTTGCAATTAAAGTTCTGTTTTATTTGCAAATTAAATTAAACTATAGGGTAGAGAAAAGTAACAAAGAAAAGGTTAACCCATAAAGTTAACTAAAAAGAGATGGAGACCCTGTCCAAAAAGAAGAAAAGGTGGGGAAGCACAGAGCCAACCACGCAGTGGCCGCTGCACCTTGCACTTCCACCCTAAACTAGGCGGGAAAAGAATGAAACCTGAAAGAACAGAAAAACAAGAACTATGGGCAGCAAACTCTGTTAAAAACAGAGGAAAAATAAGGGTTAACTTGACAAATAAACTTCCCCATACTGCTGCTGCATGTTTCACCATGACCATGAATTCTCCTCCTCCCCTTTGGTTCCCTGCCTGATTGTTTGATTGATCTCTGGCCTGGTGAAGAAGAGGGAGGAAGGTGGAGAAAGAGAAACACAGGAGCAGCATAGACACACCCCTTTCTCAGTTGTGTGAGCGGATCATCTCTGGCTACACATAACACCCCCACCCGAAGATGGAGAATACTGGGGGAGGCAATTATTCACACATCACTAAAGATATGGGACAGTGTGCCAGCCAGAACACGATTAATTCCTTTAATGTGACAAACAATGATGTTAAAGGACTGAAGAAACAGTGCCCAACACATTAATCTTTGATTAGAGTTATTCATTTGGTGGACAAAAACAAGAGGATTGTGGTCTGTAAACACTTCAGTCAGCACACCAACAGAGCCTATATAAACTTCAAAATGCTTCAGTGCCAATACAAGAGACAGGGCTCCTTTTTCGATGGTGCAATACACCCACTGATGTTCACTAACTTTCTTTGAGAAACAAGAAAATGGGTGATCCACACCATCATCTCCTACCTGGAGTAAGACGGCCCCCGCCCCTGCCTCACTCACCAAATAGCTTAGAAGGCCAATTGAACTGGGGAGTGGCAAGCAACGGGCACGAGTCTTTAAAAGGCTTTAATACAATAAAATGCGTACTGACAGCTCTCGGACCAGTGATACCGCCTTTTTGAACTTAGGAGATCAGTGATTGGATCGACAACAGCTGAGAAATTTTACAGAAACTGTGATAGTATCCTGCCATCCTGTTTGCATCGGGAAGATGGAGCATGACAGAATATGAATATGACAGAGTCGCCTCCGCTTTGGACTGTATTGGCTCGACTTGCCCATAACCCACAATTTTCCCCAAATATGTGACTGTGGCTTGGCCAAATTCACACTTTGCAAAATTTAGCTTCAAATTGGCAGCACAAAGTCAACTGAAAACAGCATGCAGTTGTTCAATGTGTTCCTCCCATGTGGCTGAATACACCGCTATGTCGTCAAGATAAGCTTCACAACTGGTTAAACCACACAGAACAGTATTGACCAGGCGCTGAAATGCAGCAGGAGCATTACGTACGCCAAATTGCATCACGGTACACTGCAGGAACGCGTCAGTGGTCACAAATACAGAGATTTCTCTGGCCCGAGGAGTAAGCGGCACTTACCAATAACCCTTTAAAAAAGTCTAGTTTGGACACAAAATTGCTACAGCCAACATTGTCCACACAGTCCTCAACTCGGGCAAGTGGATAGCAGTCAGGTTTAGTGACCCCATTGACTTTGATAATCAGCGAACTCCAGGAGCTACAACTGGGTTAATCAATACCATTTTTGACCATATAGTCAACCTAATTTTTCAACCGGCGACGCTTATCGGGATTCACGCGGTAAGCATGCTGTTTT
>CAAKHG010014402.1:0-10113 GCA_901007715.1 Dactylopterus volitans
TGCAATTGGAAAACTTAAAATGAGGCTTCAACTATTGAATAAAAAGCTGCAAGCAACAGCACACACACACACACACACACACACACACAAAAAGCACTTATACTGTTATCTTTTATGGATAAGTCACTGAGGCTGAGCGACAAGCTAATTGCTCATCTGTGTTTCATTTTAATTTTAGGTGATATGTAATTAACGACAGATCGCAGCAGGACTGTACTATGAACCATGCAAGGCGGATAAATCGTTTCAGAAAATTAAGGATGCATCCTCACAGGCAGAAATCAGACTGCTGTCCTTCTTGCTGGGCTGTTTTTTTTTTTTGTTGTTGTTTTTTTAATCCGCTAAACATAATTTCTCATAACACCACGTCCTAAGGGAGCGCAGTAATTAAAGGTCAACTTCTTAAAGGCCCAGAGTGTTTTGATACACTTGGAATTTACTCTAGCCAACAAATTCTTCTCAGGGCATTGTAATTAAATGTTGAGTGTACATTTTATAATCTCCTATATCATTGTTTTATTTCATCATGAGGGATGATTTATCTCAACCCTGATTGGCCAAAGGTCATGTCGGAAATCACTCACTCACTACTCCCTATGTTAATGGGATTAGACATTTTGTTCATAAAGCAGCTATGAGTAATCGATTAGCCCGTGGACAGATCAAATTTGGCTTCTAAATTCTAACATTTTTCACTCTTTTTTTTTTTTTTTTGGCACTTTGCAGACAACAGAGTTTAAAAAAAAATGTGTGTGAGCTTCAGTAATTTCTGGCAGTGTGTGTTTGTTGAACAGTGTGAGGATTTTCTAGCTCCCTAGCGTCCTTCTGTGTTTTCCCATGGTTCAGTTTCATGCTAATGGACGAGAGATTGGTGGAATGTGCAGTGCTGTTGTCATGGGAAAACCATGTGTCACCAAAATCTTAATTTGTCACGAAAATATGAACTAAAAAGAAGAAGGAAAAAAAAAAGCAGGCTTACTTTGGCCAGAACAGTGCATGTCTACATGAGCCGAAGAGGTTGAAATACAATAAATCCAAGAGCCACTTAACAGTCACTCGGAATGCATGAAAGTTAACACTGAAGCCTTTGTTTGTGGGGGAAAAAAACAAAAAAGTAAAGCAAATTTTAACTTGTGCAAATGTCATGACATGCATTTACTGATTCAGTTTATATATAATTTATCTCATTTACAGCATGTTGTTTGGCAATCTTTACATTTATTTTGAGTGGAATGGAAGAACAGAAATATCAGGTAGGGTTAAACTTGAGTAAGTACTGTAATGATTATAATAGCACGGCATGATAATTACAGCAAATTCCCAAGAGGATGAGTTATTCAGAGCACGCTCCAGCTTAATGTTGCTGATATACCTCGTGTGTTCTTAATGAAACAGTTTATTTCCTCTCTCAGATAACAGCAGGAAAAACATATTTCTGTCGCTGCTGGTCGCCTCCATCCTCGGCACGCTCAGCTTCCTGGTGCTGAGGCGGCACCATCGCGAGGAAGAGATGCTCTCTGAGGAGGAGGGGCAGTCGCTGCTCTCAGCTCACGTGATGTAAACACATGCCCTAGAGATGATTACACATTCTCCACGATGACGTAGAATACGGCCAAAGGTCAAGGTTGCAGTGACCACATTTTTTTTTTTTTTTTTTTTTTTTTGGTCAATGCTCACAATGTCATACACTGACTGTGGCAAAAATTCCCATAAGGTCAAAGGTCAGTGCTACTGTATCTCCTGCCAAGATATTTCTGAAACGCCCGGAGGCAAGCGCGCAGAGCGAGCAAACCTCACCGCGTGACGCCCTAAGAGACGTGCGAGCGCTCATGGGCATTAGCCTCCTTGGCATCATGGCCGCCACCCATCCGGTGGTCATGAGTTCCATGCGAGTGAGGGGAGGAGCTTGTCAATACAACACGACGCAATATCGGCAGAGGGGCAGGACGCCACAACTGCATTTGCAATTTCTTCAAAATTTGGCACATATGACAACTTGGACTCAAGACTGAACTGATTAGATTTTAGTGGTCGAGGGTCAAAGGCATCGTGACATCACATCTGTCCCAGTCTTATTAATGAGATATTCTCAGGAATTTTTTTTTTCATATTTCACAAAAAAAAGTCCACTTGGACTCAAGGATGAACTGATTCGATGGAACATTTCAGGCCTATTTCTTTGACTTAAATTTATCATAATTCCCTCAAAGCGTGTGGTTGGAGGAGTCTTACCGGGTGGTTATTCTCATCTTCCATCGTTGCAAATTGACAGTCAGGCATAATCACAGCGCTTCACACCTACACAGAGTGTAATTAGGGGGATTTGGGGCAGCTGGGAGGGAGAGTTTCTCTCGAAAGATTCTTGAAAGATCTCTTCAAGCGTGATTTTAGACTGATTTAAATTTTAATGACTTTGCCGAGTTTCGCTCAAATCCGAAGAATATAGCTGGTTCAAAAGACTTCTGAAAGTCGCGGGAAAAGTTAGTGGCCAAACTAACAGAAAACATCAAATCAAACACAAGGATATGTGAAGGATATTATGAGAGAGTTGTTAGGGTGCTAATTTTAGACAAAACAGATTATCTCAGCTTGGTTTTGGCGGTAACAGATTGTGTTTATTGGACACCTGTTAAATGCAGGTTTTTGATCCTTGCTTATTGGCTGAGCTTGAGTGCGCGCGCTTGATTCCAGTAACAGCATAACAAAGAATCCTATAGGGAGACGCCATTAACTGAAAGCTCTGGAGACTGCCGGGACTTTGAGGAATCCATAATTTCTAGCTAATAAGCCGAAGTCTGTCAATTTGTATATGACTGCGCTGATTTGCAGGAAATTACACTGTCCTTGTTTGTGTCTGCAGTTTATTTTTTGCTGATTTAATTTTGCCGGAGTTCCAATGAATGCCTGCTCTGTTGTTTAGGTACAAGCACAGAGCAAGCACTGCCATGCAAGACGCCAAGTCAGAGTTCAGTGAGTCTGATGGAATTCCACACTCACGTTTCACTGTCTTCTTCGTGTATCTTTATAACGCACATGCATGCAGTCCTACATATCTTTTCACACTTAAAAAAAAATCTAGACATAGATGTTTTCTTTTTTTTTTATTCCTCTGTTGCGAGGCGTTCTGCCGGTTCTCCAAATTCCCCTGCTCTTCGTCTGAAACTAGTAGGCAGTTTTTTTTTTCTTGTTTTTTTTTGACGTGTGAGAATTGAGTTCACGTGGAGAAGAATCTTCCAGCGTTGCAACGCGGCGCACGGAAAGTGGCCGCACGGCCGTTTGTTTCAGATCCTATCTCGCTTTTGGAAAAATGCTACACTTGCGCGAGTCCTCCGCGCAGCCTGGAGTCATTTGCATAACGGGGTCGCTCTTTGTCTTGCGTGCGTCGCGGGTACATGTAGACGCCTGTGCACCTGCCTTAAAGCTATCAGGTTGATCAAAGATGAACTGATTCATGCCAAAAGAGAAAACAGGCACCCAGGCGCATAAACAAACCTCGTGGGTGACGTGCTTTTTTTTTTTAAATTTCATCCACTCGTTTCAGATGCAAAGGAAGCATTTTAACATTAAGGATATTATTGCTACTCCTCAGCGCCAGCAGCAGCCGAGGCCGGATGCATTATGTTTTCATATTGCCCTTCCCTCTGTCCCAGGTGATATTCTCAGGAAAGCCAAAAGGGAAAAGTCTTCCTATTTGGCATAAATGTCAGCTCGGGCTTAAGGAAGAATTTATTAGATTTTGGTGGTCAAAGGTGAACACATTGCGACTCCACTGTGATTCCCTGTTCTGTCAACGCAATATTTCTGCAACGCTGCTTTTTTACTCAGTCCAATTCAGACAAATGTCTAATTGTTTGAAAAGAATAAGTGAGGACCTTTTTTTACTTCATAGATTTGATGCAATTCCTTCAAAGTCTTTACATATATTATCGACAGAAATGGATGTAAACCACAACTTGACTCGTTGTTGTTTTTTTTAACATTAGAAATCGATCTACTTTGCCTTCTCCTCCTCGACAGAAACAATCCTGCAACTCCTGAAGACTAAAACTATCGTGCTGCTGGGCCCCTGCATGGCATACAGTGGTAAGTCGAGTGGAGCGTGCGTGACCATCTCAGCCTCCAGTGACGGCTCGCAGCTAACATCACGCCCTGCCCTCCTCGTTCTGCAGGCCTGGAGCTATCCTTCTACAGCGGCGTGTACGGAACATGCATCGGAGCAACGGCACAGTTTGGAGGAGCAGCTAAAGGTTTGATTGGGATCTCCGGGATTGTGGTGGGCATTGGAGAGATTGTGGGTAAGCTCGCTTTCCTCTATCAGATGTTCAGTTGATGTACACTTGCAGAATTGTTGATGAGGTCCTTGTGGTTCACCAGGAGGCGGCTTATTTGGACTGCTGTGTAAGAACAATCGCTTCAGACGAACCTCTGTGGTGTTTCTGGGGATGGTTGTTCATTTCGTTGCTTTCTATTTGATCTTCCTCAACATCCCCGATGACGCCCCGGTTGTGTTTCAAACCAGCAGCCAAAAGAACCCTTTTCTCACCCCAAGGTGATTTAATATCTCTCTTAATTTGGCATGGAGTCAAATATCAGGAGAGGCCGCTCACGATCCTGCATGTTCCTCCGCAGCGTGTCCATCGCCCTGCTCTGCAGCTTCTTGCTTGGACTTGGCGACAGCTGTTTCAACACGCAGCTCTACAGCATATTAGGTCGTGTTTATGTGGAACAAAGCACGCCTGCTTTTGCCATCTTCAAATTCATCCAGGTAATCCCAAATTGCCAATTCCCAGACATTGTTAGCCGAGTCGAGCAAAGCCGGGTTCAGATGATGCCCTGTCAAGTGTGAAATAAATTCACCTGAAGCCTTATTAAAATAGAAAGAATAAGCCCCACAGACGCATCTAAATCTCCCTATTTCCTTGCTCTCCTGCAGATATTTTCTCTTACAAGGACTGAGCCCTTTAAATTGTTTTCTTTCACATTTTACATTTTAGGAAGCAAATACGAACAGATACGTACTAAACGCCACCTCAAATGGGCCTAATAAAAATAATATACCGCTTGGCATGTACCATACATTGTGCATAAATCTAAATGACTCAAGTAAGTTGCATAATTTTGGTCCGTTATGTGCTCCTCTTAAACAAAGAAAAGTGGCGATACACATGCTATAAAAATACAACGATAGACATTTGATTAAATGACGTTTTAAAATTAAATGTTCTATATTTTATGAGGCCGGATTACATATGTGAAGGTTGTTCTGTAGAGGCCATTGGTCAGCAGCTCTTGCCGGGCCTCTCCATTGTCCAACCATGTGAGCGTATCTTTTTTTCCACCAGCAAAGTAAAAACCTGTTCTCTCTGTTTCCCCCCCAGTCGGTTTTTGCAGCGGTGGCATTCTTCTACAGCGGTTACCTCCTGCTGATGTGGCAGCTCCTACTGATGGTCATTCTGGGTTTCACTGGAACGCTCTGCTTCTTCGTGGTGGAGAGGATGCAGACCATCTCCGTAGATTCGCAGGAATATTAGAAAACACGCATCTCTCCGTCAGCGTTGACTGGTTCTATGAGACACCATTTTTTTTGGGTGGGGGCGGGGGGGACTGAACCCCCTCCAGATCTGGAATATTGCATTTTGTTTTTTTTTTTAAGTATAGCATTAAAGCTTATTGTATGATGCACATTTCAGTTCCTAGTTACCTGACACAACACAGCGATCAGTGTTTATTATTAACATTATTTCAGCTGCATGGTTCTTAATGTAATTCTTTTAAGAAAAAAAAAACAAAACACTCAACTTGCTGTATCTCATTCATCTGCACTGCCTCCAGCTCAGGTTTGCTATGACAGACAGAGTCACTGCTGAAAAATATTCTATGCATCTAAAACTGCTGCTTAGATCGTTGGTCAGAATCAGCGCCGACATTCTTTCACAAAAACCTTAACACTTGACAATCATTTTTCTCAACTTTTTAAAAAAAAATGTGCGTATTCATGTAAAGTTGTTGTGTATGCCTTTGTGATCTAAATCTTTTGATAAATAAAATTATTTCCTTGCACCAGTATTTTGTGTCTTATGTACAACGTTTCAGCACATACGTTCAGATGCTGTAGGAGATATGTTTTGAAAATAATCGACAAAATGATCAAGGTGAGACATAAAATTGGGTAAACTTAAAAATTAATCTATAATTTGTAAATCAGATTATGAATATGACCAGGAAACTTTCCCCACTGATTACTTTCAATGAGAAAATTCATTTCTGTAATTGAGGTAGAAGTGTGCGATATGCCAATATTGATTAAACCCATTACATTCAAAATAAATACATATCAGTAATGTGCCAAAATCTTGTAAGTACTCCAGTCCTCAAATGTAATATTTCTTTCTGTACATTTTTGTAGTTGAGGTTAATAATAGCATTGCATATTCTATATATATTCTATATTGTGATTTCATCTGTATGGTGCGTTCTTTTGGCAACCATAATCGTGTAATTAAAATCAGACATTGTGACAAAACTGATCACAAGTTCTCTGAATATGCAAATGACGTACTATTGGATAAAAATAGATCTTTATTTGCATACACTTTCAAACTGAATATTTGATCAAGTCAAGAGCCACAATTCTTTTTTGCATGTTGTTGATCGAGTCCAAGCTTCAACTGGGAAATACTCTCGACTACTGTTAAAAAGTCAATTTTCTGTCATGTTTTAGGAATAAAAAAATATAAATCAGGATATGAATCATATATAAACAAGTCCCTCTATAAAAGCCTTCAGAACATACCCAGGAATAAATGGGAAGTCTGTCTATGTGGATTTCTGGCTTGGAGTTAAAAAGTAGCAGAAAACATTTTTGGGAAACCAACAAAAAGTATAATAAAATTCCATACAAAATATATTTTTCATGTGACAAGTGCGGGGAAACCATTTGCAATTGGCGTTATCTGATCAAATATGGGCCAGTTTGCATGAGCTTAAAATAAACATGAAAACTTTAAGACCAAACTCAAAATTGACCCTTAAAAAAACCCAAGGATTTTTGCCTTTAATGTCTTAACCTAAAATCAAAGGGTTACTATTCAGAGGGGTATATTTCCTATTTATATGCACATTTATTAAGCTACTTATGACCTATAAACGAGACAAACTGAGGACTTCTGAGTGAGCCCGCCGCCGGTTTTGAGTTTAATGTTCCTTGACTGAACTGAACTCCTTAAATATTCTTTTAAACTCGCAGCCTCTTACATTTCCCTCTGAAATACTTAAGACAGGGTGGCATTTGCCGAGCGTGGCCTTGATTTAAGAGGCAGCTTTACTGAACTATCTGGATACCTTTACATCAGTCTCGAGTTCCATATTTGAAGGAGTTCAGGGCTTCATTTGCCATGAGATGGCTGACGTACGTTCAGTAGTCACTTAATTATCGCAAAACAAGATAAATGTACTGGTTTTATTCCTGAGTTGCCAAAGAGCAGCTATTAATCAAAAGAGGAGCAGGAGGAGAAGGTCTAGGTGGGAGAGAGAGCTCCAGGCCCAGAGGCTCCGCATTACTTCACAGGTAATTGAGTATTGATTACGTTATAATGAGAGTAAGCAGTTTTATGTAATCTTGAGTCAATTGTGCCACTTTGCTTGACAATAACAGAGCAGTGATGGTCTAACTGAAGTGTGCGGCATTTGCTCGTGGAATTAAATTCTGGCAGGGTCTATATTGCTGGTTTAGAGCGATAACCTTGCAAGGAAAGTAACTACAACTGGGAAAGTCCATTACCTGGACATCCACGCTGCATAATGCAGCAGGTATTACACATTTCATATTGTTTCTCGAGGGACAATCCTAAAAGATGGTAACTGTTTAACTGCACACACGGTTGCGGTCGCAAAGAATTCCACAAATAGAAAGACACCCGCTTATTTCTGCCCGTTGTGCCCTTTGAATTCCTGTTTGGTTTTCTTAAGAATTAAGAAAGAAAAAAGAAAAAAAATCCCACACAACTGCCGCTCATGAGTCGACTGCCTCGTGCAGCCCGCGATTTCCCAGAGCTGGTTCACCGCGAGCGTCGCAGAAGAGCAGATCAAATGTGTGCATCAGTCCCGATCTACTTAATTCTGTCACATCCTCACATGCACTTCACAGCTCTAATTAGCAGGGTTGATTGAAATGAACCCACACGGGATACATGACTGGGTACGTCAGAGGTCTGAAGTCTGAAATGAAGTGCTGCTGTCTTTGTAGTCGTCCTTTTTTTTCCCCTTTTTCCCCCCCTCCATTTTCGACAACTGTCGGGCTGCTTAACCAATGAGGCAATTTTAATTCCAAAGTCTGTCTGTGCCTGAGGGATTAATTCACTTAATTTATTGATTCTCATCTGTGATTGCCCCAGCCTGTCAGTTTAACCAGAGAGTCGTGTTTGTAACCGCGTTCTTGCACCTGTAGCTCGCTCGGTTATTAAATTTGAAGACTTGCCTCATTTCCATAAAATATGGAAATCACGCATCTGAGGATATTTGTAGGAATAAGGTTGAGAACACAATTAAATAAGCCAATTGGACAAGGAAAAACATATCCAATCAAATTAGATGATTAAAAAGCCGCTTGTAAATTATATGCAGGATGAAATTAGAATTGCTCATTTGTTTTTTTTTTCTTTTTTTCCCCCCCCTGCGGAAAACTTGACACAAAGTAGATGCTGTTGCAATCATCAGCGGCACAATTAAAGTAATCATTCAGCGGCGTGTGTTCATTGTGCACGGACCAAAGGGTTGTGTGATTAGCGGTTGTCCTAACATTTATGAGGATTACTTGAGTTCACTGCATCGCCGCATGAGTTTAGATGACCAAAACAGAGCTGTGATTGATTTCCCTCCAAAGCGGCGGGAAGCGAGTGAAACTCAATTTTCATTCCATCAAAACTACCAACGGACCCGCGATCACGACCACCAGAAGCTGACAGAGAAGCTGAGTTCCAGGGAGCGAATGTAATGCCAGTGTTGGATGGGTATGTACAGCACGTCTCCGGGCTGCAGCACGCACTCCAGGTGCGGCACCTCGGCAAAGTCCGGGAAGCGCATCAGATCTGGGTTCTCCGCGTCCACCTGCGCGGAAGATGTCAGAAAATGGGAAAGCTGCATTTAGTTTGCAGACACCGACCACCGCGCGACCCCTATGGGCTGCTGTCAGTCCCACCTGACTGGTGTTGTGAAGCAGGTGTGATTGATGAGGGTAAAGCTTGTCTGTGTCCTCTGGGGAATATAGGCGAATATATTTCCTTCCCACCACCTGGTGGATCAGAATCGGAATAAGAAATGCTTTATTAACGCTGGAGATCTTTTTGATGGATTCATAAGACGTTGTTGCTATATAGTCACCTGAGCCAGGAAGTTCTGTTGAGGGTCTTGATGGAGAGGAGACACGGTACCGCCGGGGCCAAACCAGGCATTTATAGTGATGTCATCTTCGTCTCCGTCACCTAGACAACAATAATCAGGAAGGCGGATGTCTTCCTTCAGCTCTGGTATCTACAGCAACATCAAACAAGCGAAATCACAGAATGAGTATTTTAAACATGCGTTTTTTTACATTGTTGCATGTTTATGTTGAATTCTGTCTTCACCTCAAAATTCTTCACTTCACTGCGCTTCAAACATGCCCTTCAAAATAAGTCTTCTTAAATTATTCAGCTACTCCTAATAAATCTATTATAAATATACACCCATTACATTTTATTCATATTCTAAGACATTAATAACAACTTTGGCATTCTAATTACAATAATACTGGAATTATTCTTCAATAAATCCTGCAAACGGACAAAAACCAACAATACTCTCAAACTTTCCTTCCTTGCCTGAAGAGAAAAATCCTTTAATGTGCATCATAAATAAAAACTCTTACTCTAAACAATAACAAACACTTATGTAAAACAGCTTGGCGCTCTGGATGTTGCTTGAACAACAGTCGCTGGTGCATTTGTTGAGGAGCCATTTTCAGCTGTTCATCAATATAACTAGATCAGCAAGTATTTACAGCAGCGGGCTTGTGTGTGTGTGTGTGTGTGTGTGTGTGTGTGTGTGTGTGGTGTGTGTGTGTGTGTGTACCATTCA
>CAAKHG010014403.1:0-20409 GCA_901007715.1 Dactylopterus volitans
ACAGCTGGAAAGCTGGAGCAAAGAGCATAAGTGTGTGTGTGTGTCTGTGTGTGTGTGTGTGTGTGTGTGAGGCCAGCTACAGCTACACTATTGGAGCAGAACTACAATTTTTCTTTATTTTCTTAGGGAAAGCAACATCAGTCATGTCCAGGTTAACTTTTTATAAGCCTTTTTTTGCACCTGAAAACATTCCCTGCCATTGTTTGTATCAAAGGAGAAAAAACCCTTCATTTCTCTCTCAGGACAAAACACATTATTCCATTATTCATTCAATCGATTTAAATCAACCTGTGAAAAATAAGTGTAATAAATCGCTTAACACATCAGCTGGACCCGATCATGTTAAACCGAGGGAGGATTTAAAGATATTAAGCGCCTCTTGAAGTCTGCTTTAAGTCTAGGCTCACATGGACATCTAGTGGCAGCTTATTGTATTACATGTAAAAACTCTTCATTTGTTTCTCTCTCTCTCTCTCTCTCTCGGGGTCAGGACACATACACGACCCCGCTCACCTCCATCCAGTGCTGGCACGTTCACTGCGAGGAGTGTTGGCTCCGAACGCTGGTAAGACCTCATTTTTTTCACTCCACAGCACATAAATGAGACTTTCACTGTTACTGCAGCAACATTCCGAGTCTACGATTCATAATAGCAGCTATTGGTGCCACATTGAGGTGAATTTACAATCAGCGATGTGGTAAATTGAGATTTTTAGGTGGAAGAGGAGTTCAAATTATATTTTGGTTCCATATTCCTGCTATAGATCATCACCTTGCCGTAGGAGTAAGGGCCTTATTCGACTTTGTGGACACAAGCAGTCACCCTTAATAAAGTTATGTAGGGATCTTTGTTACAATCAGCTAAACTCAGTCATATCAGGTCCTGTGTTGATGCTGCAGGGGTGAGAGGTCAATCCATATTGTTGTTGGCATGTAGCAATTCTGGAAGTGTTGTAAGACTTGTGAGGGTTCCTCAGAGACATTTGACCTCTCATCCAAAAAACTTCTTGTCACCACGTCAGGAAAGCAGCATCCTGTGTTCAGTTCCAGAGGCGAGTAAAAACTGTCTTGTTTGAGATCTGGGTCAAAAACCAAACACTCTTTTTGTTCTATTGTACATTAAAATCCCAATCTTGAATATCAACTTTGCTTTCAAATGTCTGCCGAATATCCTCATTTTATTGTCTCTGACTGAGACTGACTACGTCTGACAAATTGGATGTTGGTTAAATTATTATGCAGATATGAATGTGGAGTGAAATGTTTGATTAAAGTGAGATTTTCTTCTTCAGGGAGCGAAGAAGTTGTGTCCTCAGTGCAACACCATCACTTCGCCTGGAGACCTGAGGCGGGTCTACCTGTGATGCTGCTGCTCACAGAGCCAGGGGAAGGGGGGTCGCTCTGTTTTAGCCAATCAGGGGTGGACGTGCAAGCAGCTGGCCTGTCATAGACTCCCACCCACCTCCTCCTCCTTACCTGGTCCAGCCTGTCAGTGTGCTCCTAACATCCACTAACCCCTGACAGTTTGAAGGACAGCTAATGTGACCTTTAATCTTGCTTTAGAGACGTGTACAGCACCCATGTCCCCATCCCTCCCTCCCCCAACCAGCGGGGAGCTCAGGCACTGACAAGCAGATGGAACAAAAGAAAATGATTGGGGACAATATTTATGAATTTTGTAAAAAAAAAGAAACAAAAACAAAACAAACAAAAAAAAACCATCTGTTTTGATTTAAAGAAATAGTTGATTAACATACAAAGCACATGTACATAATTTTTGTGTATGTTTGAATTGGTGTGTGTATATGACGCTGATTAGCAGAAGCAACCTGTACAGAGTTTATCTTTGCTTAGATCCTTTATTAATTGTTTAGCACCTCCTGTAAGTTGGAAAAACATTTGCAGTAATCTCATCACATTCTGACTGATTTTGTCTTTTGTCATCTTTTTTTGTGTCATTAGATCTAATTTCACCAGTGTTACAATAATAATTAAAAAAAAAACGTGTTCCAAAAAAGATGTGTTTTTTTTTTTTTTTGCTTAATATGTTTTTCAGAGTGAGGCCTGTTGACAGCCCTGTGATGACAAATGGCTGTGTATGTTGTATTCGTCCTTTAAGAAGTGGGTCATGCCGGATTAGTCAGGCAGAGCCCATCACGGCTCATTTGGAGTCGAGGGACACTAAACCCTGCTATTCTGAGCTTTTACTGGGCAGGGGACCACTGAAACCACAGGGATCAATCACGCCACAGCAACTTTTTATATGTGGACAAATGAGGGTTCGTGATTGGGCGAGCTCTTCATCATCGCAGACGCCACTGAAGGGAACTCCCAGCTGTTAACCTCCCAACTTCACAACTATTCTCTGCAGAAACAAACAAGCATCTAAGATGCTGTAAAAACTAGTTTGAATAGCGATTTGTTAGTGAAAATCATTTTGCCTTTTGTGTGGCCCATCTGGGTGTTGTGGATAAGAATGTCCAGCGTACCTGCATGTGATTGGTCAGCGGGCTGAAAGGAGGTGGCGGTAATTCAGATTGACAGTGAGCCGCTTCAGTGAATCAGACACACACACACACACACACCCATGCACCCACTCATTGTACACTGTCCATTGACACACTTGGCTGAAGACTCTGCTCATCTACGACACTGAAAGTACAGGCGCTGGGAGTAAAGGTAAGAAGGCAATTGTGATTTGTTAAACCTTCAAATGCGGCTACTTCTAATTCACCAAATTTCTTTGCACTTTTGAACCTGCCGATGAAAATCAAGATATTCAGTTACAAAATGGTAATCAGAGTGTGTGCAGGTGCGATAACGGAGCTTAGAGGTTAAGTTCAGTTCCAAACCTCAAATTAGTCCTACTTGTATTGCAGTCCAGTTAATGGAGCTTGTCATGGCGAAAAACTTGTGTCATCTTTTAATTTTAACCTTTTCATTTTGTTGTCCGTAAATGTACAGTCACTGAATAAATGTGGCAGTTATGTCAGCATTTTCAAAGGTCAAAAATGGCTCCAGCTCTCAAAGGTAATTTCAAGCGAAAAAGAAGCAAATGCGTTTGTTTTCTCTTTAGCGAGGCCGATGAATAAAATTGCAGCTTCATAATGCAGATCCTGTATTATGAAGTCATTGTCTAATTGTGGATTGCAAATAAGTTGGAAACAGTGTCCCTGAAACATCATCCTCTCAGCGCAGCAGTCATATGGGTCACCTGTTCTGGACCCATTTATGCCTGGCCCAGATCCAATTAATCCCACGGACTGACCTGCCGTGACTTCATTAGTGGGCGTTCTTAACATTAACCTCCGGCCCTCTGACTGTCTCACCAGTCAGCAATTAGGCCATGTTTTCATATTTTAATTAAGGGAATGGGATGCAGCGTCAGTGTGAAAGTGTCAATTAATCATTTGTCTAGATTAAAACCCTCAATGAAATAAGAGCAAAGGTCTACTCTTTAACCCTGTGTGCGCGTGCGTGTGTGTCTGTGTGTGTGTGTGTGTGTGTGTGTGTGTGTGTGTGTGTGTGTGTGTGTGTGTGTGTGTGTGTGTGTGTGTGTGTGGTGGTGGTGGGGGATCCTGGTTAAGAGAAGCCTGGATTAAAGGATTAGCTTTGCTGCTCCAAAGATGGCAGCTTTTAAAGCACCACAATGGAAATGTAGTTTAGTGATGAAAAAAGTTGCTGATAAAAATTACACTTCCAGACCTGAATAATCTGGACGGTCCAGCTCTAGAAATTGCTCCGCCACTCCTTTAATTCTGGATTCTCGCAGGCACTAAAGATGACACTAATCTCCTCGTGACACAAACCTGAGCACGCTCTGTGCCCGTCTTTCTCAGAAGCATGTCAGGACCGAGGCCCGTGGTGCTGAGCGGCCCCTCCGGAGCGGGCAAGAGCACCCTGATGAAGCGGCTAATGAAGGATCACGAGGGCGTCTTCGGGTTCAGCGTGTCACGTATGTGCGCCAAACCGTTATTGGCTTCCACTGCGACATCCTGTCTGTGGAGGAAGTAGGACACAAGCGTCTAATTCCCTATTGATCAGTGGAGTCTGTGCAACACCTGCGGATCTTGTAATGCTTTATGACCTTACTTCTTCTTTTTTTTGTTTTTGTTTTTTATGATAAAAATGCTCTCCTCACAGACACCACAAGAAACCCTCGACCAGGAGAGGAAGATGGCAAAGGTATTATAGTATTTTATAAACTAGGGTAAAACACCCCACGTTTCCCATCCTCCCCCACTCCTGCTTGGGCTAAAATATTACTTCTTACTCCCAAGTGAACTGCTCAAATGGTTTTGTCCCCTACGTAGCTCCCTCAATTCAAAGGGATCAACCTCTTCTCTGTGCCTGTTTTGCTTTCTCCATAGGGCTGAACAAGCTCCCCTTGCTTCTGGGGGCTACTTTACTGCCCGTAGCAGACGTCTTTTCCTCTGAAGACTTAGAAATGTCAACTTCATTTTCGTGTCCAAATGAATCAGAAACCACAGACGAAGGTGACGGCAGTGTGATTCCATATCACAGTGTGTAATGATAAGGCGGAGGGATGGGGGTTACTTTCATCATCCTGGCACACTGTCATTGGATTGGAAAGAACTGGATATGTGACAAATAAGTAAAATAAATATATAGAAAAAGAAAAATTAAACAATATCAGGAATCAGGATCAGACAGTCTACACTTTGGAGTAAAAAGCTTTTGAAAATAGCCCCCTGTGATGCCTCAGTAGTGACTCCCATTTCCAGTCCTGTTTTGTAAAAAGAAAAAAAAAAGAAAAAAAAACTGCCCTGTTTCCTTCTGTGGCTGATAGAACTTAAGTGAACCTGCAATCAACTATTAGCATCACAGAGAACCATCAAACAAGTGCATCTTTGAGGGAGATTCAGGATCCTTTTTTAAGGCCTTAATGGACAATGACATGTTCTAATGATGGAACGTTTGCTTTGATAAAGTGCCACCTCACTATCTCAGGCCACACTCATGTTTTGATATTGCATTGACATTGTCATACTAATGACTGACTGCTATTGCCCATGACTGGCACTCACAGTACACACGTGTGTTTGCTAAAACTGCTAATTTGGAACCCCAGAGGTGTCGATACAGTGAAAACTCAGACTGATGGATCTGGACAACAGGATGCTCTTACATGTGAAAAAAAATATTCTTTTTCATGTCCACAGTTTCAAAATTGGCTCAGACACTTGAACACAGACCATCAGCTTTTGTGCTCATGAAAAACCAAACCCACTCTCTTTTCAGCAAATAGAATGCTTCAACATTGCATGGTCAGATTACACCTTTAAAAACACCAACAAAAAAAGAATAATAATGAAGTCTTGGGTTTGGCATCAGGCCTTTTTTGCTTCTTTTTTTTTGAGACTCCCTGATGTAGACTTAGTGCTCAGGTTTGTTTTTGTTTTTTTTCGGGTTTAATATGACCATGCCATGCTAAGGAAAACAAGTGTGTGGGTTTTTCATGTCTCCATGTACCCCAACCACAGAGCACCGGAAACAAATTAATTTTGAGTCAACAGGAAGTGCTCCTACCTTGTAGACATGCAGTGTTTTGAAAACTATTGTTAGTATGTCCGGGTTTTCTTTCATTCTGCTTTTGATCACTGTGAAACTTGGGTCATATTTCACCAAACAGCAGTGCATCCGCATTACTTCTGCATTATTTATTTTCATTGATGAAGTTTTCGTGCTGGACCTTGACTGATTACTAATTCGTGCCTCATCTCACAGACTACCACTTCACCACAAGAGAGGTCATGCAGGAGGGCATCGAAAAGGGAGAGTTCATTGAGAACGCAGAGTTTTCCGGCAACTTGTATGGAACAAGGTAAACCAGCCTGCATGAATATCATCTTATTTGTTGCCATCAACTGATGACAACCTAAGAAAAAAATGTTTCTTCTTACTTTTAATTTACAACTTCCCATTTTTTAGGGTGGGTGCGATATGGGGGCTTGGCTGTCACAATGCTGAAATTTTCCAGGTGGACCAGCCAGACTGACCATTAGTACAGGATGTGCAATTCTGTATTAGTTGAAATTAAATTGAACAGGCATTAAGCCAGTTTCCTTGTGCACGTATAAGAGAGCAACCTTTAGTCTGGGCCACAGGAATCAGGCGGATAAAGCAGATATATAATACTCATGGGGGCAGATGGGGCTTTAACCTCCAATGGTCAAATAGAGCGACGCTGCAGCTCAGCACCTCATGTGTCACATTTAATCTCTTCCTCTTATTCTGAAGATAACACAGTCGCTGCACAAGAGTCTGAGCAGCCTGGATCAATGCAGCGATCCTCTTAGCTTAGTCACTACAGAAGCACAGATAATTAAACTCTGTGTCCCTGTTCAGGTGTGAACTTGTGTGTATTTCAAAGGCCTCTTGTTAGGTTTGATTTCACACTATTAATTGTGCTGTTCCAGTAAAGCTGCTATAGAAGACGTGCAGGCCAAGAATCTTATATGCATCCTTGATGTGGATATCCAGGGGGTGAGGAGGATTAAAGAGACTGACCTAAACCCCATTTACATTTCGATCCAGCCTCCTTCCATGGAAATTCTGGTAAATGTCCAACTTTACTGTCCGACCATGTTTCCAATTCTGCACGGCTTCATGCTTGAATCCCAGTGGTAATTCCTGCTGCATTGTCCTCCTTCTCAGGAGAAACGCCTGCGGGACCGGCAGACAGAATCAGAGGAAAGTTTGCAGAAACGTCTGGAGGCGGCTCGCATCGACATGGAGCTCAGTACGTTGATCAGGATTTGAGCTACAACACAAAACCGGATTAAAGAGAAATAAGAATAACAGCCGATTCCTTTATCTCGTCTAGGCAAGGAGCCAGGAACGTTTGATGTGGTCATCATAAACGACGACTTGGAGAAGGCCTACGAGGAGCTGAAAGACATCTTAAATGATGTGAGTGAAGGCACCAAACATATTGTCTTCTATTATTAAGAAGGACTTTGCCTGTGTTGTCTTCCTGTGGACTTTTTGTGTTAATCGTCATCTCTTCACACAGGAAATCAAGAAAGTTCAGGAGGCCAAATCATAAGAAGGAGACAGTTCGTGCGGTCTTACCGCTGCTGGACAGATAAACCCCCACGTGTGACTCCGGTCATCCTCATAGACTGAAATAACCTCTCTGCTGGAGAAATGTTTTTGTTTAACCATCAGATGTGTTCAGCACGTTGTCATGTTCAGAGATGCTCAGATGGAAAAGAGGGACTCTGAACTGCAAGAATGTATTTATTTTTTTTTGTTCTAAATGAACATGAGGTTTGTGTTAGATTTAGAGGTCAATTTCTAGGTACATAATATTCAACCAGGCACGACTGCAAAAAAACCTGCGCTGTGGTTTCATAGGCTCGCTAGCGCTCAAAAGGTTTGGCTCTGGTCTCCCCTCAAACGTGGCGCAACATCGCAGCACCTGTCAAAGCCGAGGCCGCATCCCGCAAAACAGTTAGACATCCTTCATTGTTGAACTCCACCTTAGAAAAGTCAAGTTAACTTGATCAGTGTGTCATGTTTTCGCACCTGAGATACAATCACCACACGTGGTCAGTGTGTTTGCGCGCATGTTTGTGAGCTTGCATGCGAATAACGGTGAATAAAGAAAATAAGGACAGTCACTGGTCACTTTTGTGTCTTTTATTATCATTATCGTTCACCTCGTTAAAGCGAGGGGTTGACTCAGTGAGTATCATGAAACAGACTAAATATCTAATAAAATCTATAAATTTATTCAATTTGTGGTTTATACATTGAAACCATTAAGGCGGGACATTTTAAAATTAAATACCGCGTGTCACTCGGAAATATATTTGTTTTCTGTTTGAAGAAGAATAGCACAGAAGGCCTTCATGAATCCAATCTCAGTGCAAACATGTGCACCCGTGTCTTAGCAACAGATCAGAACAGCCATTTCTCATGTTTCAAAGTCAAAAAACGAGCCCAGCAGCGGCGTGCGCTCGCCACATCAACCAAACATTATCCCTGACATGTCTCAACAATAAACCATGCACTCGTAATTCAGCAACCTAGCAGATGTGTACATTTGGACAAATCCTTAAGACGCGTCATATTCTTATCTTCAGAGGACACTTTGGTGAGCTTTTTGGCTCAAGCTGGTGGCAAACGAGCCACTCAGCAGTGGGCTCCGTGGCTCTGCTGCCTCACTGGGAGAAGGGGTCCTGGACTTTGGTGCGGACCTGGTCGCGTATCTCCTCCTTCTGCTGGAGGTAAGATTTCAGCTTGTCTGTGGAGAAACACACCTTGGAGTGTCGTGCTTTGTGTGGGGTTCGATGTCCACGCAGCCAAGTGTTCTGCAGACACTCTGCTGCAGTCGGTCTCCCCCTAAAAATGATAGTTTATTTATCATTTCTTTAATTCAATTTGGATTTCTACTTTCACTCAAACAATAATTGATGTGTTCGGGTGACTGCATAAATACAGCATGTATGAATTATGTGTTGTATGTATGACGACTATGTTTCGAGTGAGACTCACCAGGATTTGTTATTGAGGCTGCTCTTCATGAAGTTTAAGGCTCCTTCTGAGAGACCGGGGTAGCAGCATCCAAACTGGATCTTGCCTTTCTTGATGTTCCTGTCTTGTTCCCAGCTGTGGTCAGCATGAAACGGGCTGTCGGCGCTCAGCCTCCAGAAAAAAAGGGATGAAAAACACGATTTTATGTAAAAAAAATAGAATAAAATGAAAAATGTTCTAAAAGAGAAAAATAAAATATAATACTCATAATAAAAAGTAAGAATAAAACAAAGATACACTAAATAATTGAAAAATATACATAGCATTTTATTTATACTTCTATCATCTTTGTCATTTGTACATATCTTATATTTTTATCTTGCTGTTTTTTTCTTTCTGTAAAGGGACTGTGGGTGAAAAATAAGCTTTTGGCTATGGTACATTTGCAGAAATGTTTATTCATGTAAAATGTCCCTGCCAAAGAAACCAATAAAAACAAAAACAAAAATTAATTGAAAAAAAAATTTAAAAAAAAATCATAACAAAATAAAAAACAAGTTACCATCAACGATATAAAATAATAGTAAAATAAAAATAAAATAAAATTGAATATAATATAATATAATAAAACAAAAAATACATTAAAAACAACAAATAATACATAAACAATATACAAAAATAAAATACATTTTAAAAATTATTCATTAGGATCTAGAAAAATATTGAATGAATTTGTTCAAATTCCGTGATAACAATTTTGGAAATCGGGAGCCTTTTTAGCGACTTTTAATTTCACCTCGCAGATACAAAAAATACAACTGCTGTATTTAACAGCTGTTGTTTCATGTTTTCATGATGATGACGACAGAACTTACATGATGAACGACAGAACTCCAATGGCCCAAATATCAGTCTCGGGCCCAACACCTTGACCCTCAAGGATTTCCGGAGCTTTAGGAAGGACAATATAAACTGACAAAACAGACAGACACAGAATATATGGTTCATAAATAAGAGTGCTGTTACTGGGAATGCCTATTCACTTACATGCAGAATTTTGGAATATTGTAAAAATGACTTGTGTCAGAATTTGATTAAGAGTTGATATGAAAAATAGACTTTAGGTTGTTAGCCTATGGTAGCTAGGATCAGCAGGCGGGGATGGAGTTATTGGATGAAGTTAATTCCATTCATCAGTCCTCCTCCAGTAAAGAATGTACCTTTGCTGCGGCAGTCTGTTGAAAGCCATGACAGTCAGTCTTAGTACGTTACAGAAACTATGCAAACTTCTAAGTCAAACTCAATGTCTATGTTTTGACATCACAACGAGAAACCGATGATCACCTCTGCTCTCTGACATTCCATGGATGTGCTCGATGGTGAGAGGCTGACCAGGCGTGAAGGACTGGGCCGAGCCAAAATCCACAATCTTCAAATGGTTACAATCATCCACCAACATGTTGTCAGACTTCAGGTCCAGGTGGATGATTCGACGGCCGTGAAGGTAGTCAACAGCACTCAGGATCTGAGCCAGCAGCTCTGCGACATGAGTCTCTGAATAAAGCTCTCTGAGAGGACACACGCACAGACCAACGTGTCAATGAAGCCTTATTTCTGAACGCGAGGGTTAGTCTTGTAGTGATTATTTCTGCCTGGATTGTTTCTCCTTCAGACCCTCGGGAGAAATCGGGAGATTAAAAAAAATAAATAGAAGACTCAAAAAACAAGGCTTTCTGTGATTAGATGTCGAAAACCAAATGACTGTGATTTGGCATGATTAAAATAGTTCTAATTATAGAAGTATCAGTATTGATGTGTTACATTTAGTTGACCACTGGACTAACATCTGGCAAATACAGTGATGTTCTTGAAAATGTGTGTATCAATTTTTCCTTTATTTAACCAAGAAGGTCCCGCTGGGATACAATAGCTCTTCATCCCATCAAAATGGGCAACCAAGTGAGTTATGAAAGATGATTAAAGACAAATAGAGTGACACAGCATGCAGAGTTAAGGGGCTGAAAAGAATAATCAATTTTGTTATATTTTTTTCTCATCTTATCTTAAATGTTATAAACAATGACATTGATCAATTTTAAAATATGATTAAAGATGAAAGCCCGTTGCTTAAATACCCTTAGGTAATTTTCACACATTTTTTATATATAAATATTCTTCCTTTCATCGAAACACATTCATGGTATTGTTCAACACTGTATAAACAGTATATCCAGTCCCTTTGTATCTTTAGCCCTCTTTTACCTTCCAGCCAGACTGTAGAGCAGCTCTTTGCCAGGACAGAGCTCCTCCACTAACAGCAGGTAGGAGGAGGTGATGTAGGCGGTGTGCAGCTGGACCAGGTGGGTGTGGTGAAGCCTCTTCAGCAGCTGGTATTCCCTCAGCACCAGCTGCCTCTGCTCTGCCTTGTAAGGAGTGATCTTGGCAGCAAACACTTGGCTGGTCTCAGCATCCCTGCACAAGGTTATCACGCTGAAACGACCCCTGGCAACAGGAGACGGCAACAGGAGGTGAGAGGAAGAGGAAAATGCTGAGTGGCAAACTGGTAAACTCGACTTTCCTCCACTTAACACATGCTGGAGCTGGCTCTAGATGTCTGGTACAGAAAAGGGTTGGGAAACTGTCTGCCTGCCTCTCAAGCATTAAAGCTGTTGAAAAACTCAATAGGGAAAGTGATAAATATAACCAATATAAGGCACAAAATATGAGTTCAGCTAGTTTAGCTAAACTAGCACTTTGCCTGATACTAGTTGCGATTGAAATTTTAAATAAGGACCAGTGAAAACCAAAAGAATGAAGGTAAATAAACAGTTGATAAAAAAAAAAGACATTCACACATAGTATGATGTTTTTGGAGAACAGTTATGCGACAGCTTTCCTCCTCAAAATAGATTGCAGCTTCAAGTTAAAAAAAAAAAATCCCACCTGTTGATCTCAGAGAGGAAGTTGAAGCTCTTTGTCTGTTGGTCTGACCCACTGACCTTTGACCCCAGGGACTCAGTCTGGATAAGAGGAATGTGGGCATCTGTACAACAAATGATAACAGTGAATGTAGTAGCAGTCTCTGTATGATTAATGGAAAAAAAATCAGTTCAACTGCATCAGCAAGAGGAAATACACAAGGATTTATCTTGCCTTCAGGGTGTGTCGCCATAACGACAGGTGCCGACGCCTCGCTGAAAGGTCCTGCGCCTGTCTTGGTGATGCAGCCCACCCTAAATACGTAAGAGGCTCCTCTCGGTAAGTCCTTTGCCACATAGCAACTGTCTGTTACCTCCTCTGACAGAACTGTCCACTCCCCACCTGAGGAGCAACACATTGCAGCATGTACCGTGAATGTCGTGAGATAGACCAGCATTATCAGCGACTCGTCAGTGGACTTGATCCATAGAAAATGAAACTGTTACGGGCACATCGGAACTGCACAGCCTTAAAGTAGCCACTTTAATACTTGTTTCCTTTGCATACATTCTGTCTGAGAAAAAGGACTCAAACGCCTGCTCCAGAGAGAAACGTCCTGGATTAACAGACTCAGAGCTTTGACTTTTCCAGGACTTAATGAGGACAATGATTTCCCCTCCCATTTTTTCTAGGATTCTTTTCAATAGACCTTTTTGATTAGGTCTCTGTCTTTTTTCCCCCCCCAAAAAAACACATTTCCTGGTGTGCTTTTTTATAGTTGTGTCTGTTGTGACGTAAATGTAAAGAATTATTTACACGCTTGTATTTGTATCGACTCTCTAGGCCTGGTAAAGTTGTGTACCATGTGACTTGTATTTCTCATGTTCATTCTCTATGCCTGTTGACACTCTGCACCAGGTGATCGCCTCACTCTGTCACATGACTAAATGCTAAAGTTGAAACACCTGTGTCAAACTCAACATGACCCTGATGAGGACTATCTGAGTCGAAATGTGTTTGTTCAGTAAAGGAAATTCTATTTTTCAGAGCGCCACAGACTGCCTCTTTTTGATGACAGTTTTACTCAGCCAGACTTTTTATGCCTGAGAAAAATAACATTTTTTTGATTTTTAACTAGCTCTAATTGATATAGGGATTTCTTTAATTACATCAAACGCTATGTATTGTACACATTTAATTTTAGTATCTAGGTATTGTATAGTTAGTAGAGCTGGTGTATCATAAATGAGGTGCTGACTGACATTTGCCCCAAATTGCTCATTAAAGCCCCAATAAATTGTATTGCTGAACAGCAGCAGCCTCTTTACAAACAGCTGGTTACAGTCACAGGAAGGTGGTAGATTTAGTCAACATTTAGTGTAAATTCAACGTTTATCATAAAAGCAAAATCCATGTAACGTCTGTGAACTCACCATCCGTACAGTACTGCACGCAGTAAGTCACTGGGTCACATGACTGGACAGGCCGCCACACAAGCAGGACTCCGCCTCCATCTAACTGGAGCACTTCAGCCTTGTTGGGACGAGCTGGTGGATATGAAAAGTGGACCAACAATAACATAGAGAAACCTGCTTGTAGCGAAACAATGAAAACAATGTTTCAGGTCATATGTGGTAACTTTGCTACCTTTTGTCTTCTTGAATGCAGGTATCTTTAAAGATGGCAAGAGCTTGGAGGTCCTCTTCTTGGGACTTTCAGGACCAGTGCCATGCTCCCTCTCAGACAGGGTGGGAGATGACCCTTTTACTATTGGCCCTGTTATGAAGACAACACAAAAAAAAAACATATATATTTGATGAATACAGTGCATCCCTGTCTGAATTACAAATAGTTACCAAAATACAAGGACCAACACTTGTCTGTGTTTGACGTAAAGGTGAACGATACTAATTTCCTCTGTGTCGCCTGTCTTCTTCCAGGTCACTTCAACTAAGAGGTTGTTTGTCAGCTCTCTTCTTTGATCAGTCCTCTTATTATGTATTATTCTTATAGATCAGTAATTCTGTCATCCGTCAGCTCTGCACATGCAACATCTATTGAAAGTCTGTCTGTCTTGGAATACTCCTTCTGTTGCGCTCCCTGAGGTTTCTTTCCCCCCACCCCCTTCTTCATAGACCTTTTTTTTTTTTTTTAGGTTTTCCTGATTCGATTCTGGGGTCAAAGGATCCACTGCACAAATTGTAAAGCCCACGAAAGGCAACGTGATTGGTGATTCTGGGCTGTACAAAAACTGGCTGACTTGACTTGAATGTCACAACTGAGACCAAAGATAGGTCAGGGAAATGAGAATAAAGCAATAATGTTCTCTTATTTCTACCTACTTTATACAGTACATGCTACTTGCAAAAATGATTCCTATAATGATAACTATCATATCACAGCAGCTCACCTCCTTTATTCACGTCCTCCTTACTGGAGGACCTTGAAAACAGCTTGGTCAGGCTGGAGGCTGAGGCTCTCATTTTCTTCCTAAGAGACATGGTGGGAGTATCTGGTTTCATGATTTCTCCTAGTGTGGGTCCAAGCTCTGTGTCCTCCAGCTGCGAGTATGTGTGGCCAGTCCAGGACTGCCTGCGGAAGATCTTCAGCAGCCCCAGCTTGGGGGATCTTCCTGTGGGTGGCCGGGCTTCCAGGGCTGGAGCAGATGCATGCCTCTGCAGGTTGTGGCCTTCTTTCTTGTCTTTGGCCCTTGGGGGCCTCTCGGGAGCCTGGAGAGAGGAGAGACTGGGACTTGGACTTGGTGTCCCCATCTGACTTCTGCTGTTTATGCTTAAATTAGGATTGGAGCGTGTGCGGTTTCGGGGTGGAGCCTGGGGGATTGAGCTTCTGGGTTTAACTTCACGGAATGAGCGCTCCCCTTGATCGTCATTCCCTTCACTCCTTCCCGATCGGTACCTTTCTCTAAGATGGCCATGACTCAGCTCCTCATAAGAGCCAAGTCTGCTTGAAGAGTCTGAGCCACCACGCTCCAAAATAGATGAATCAGCCAAGGAACCCTGGGAGCCGGCAAAGGCGTCTCCTTCTGACTGTTCCTGATTAAACCTCGGGCTCAATCTGTCTCTTGAAGGGAGGCTTGAGGTACCAGATGTTCCACTAAGTGGGCGACTCCCTTGTACTGGAGCGACAGAGCCTCTTCTTCTTTCTGGTCGCCGAGGGCTTGGAATAGCCAGCAAATTCTTTCCTCTCGCTTCATCATCTGTGAAATCCTCTTTCAGACTTTGAGAGCCGTCTTCCTCGCCTGACGCTGTGCGCTTGGGTGAGCTGGGAGATCGCCGAGAATATTCATCCAGAGACCTGCTCCTCCGTTGAGGTGGCACGTTGGAGTGGGCGAGGCCAACTCCACTATCAAAGGAGCAGGCCTTCTGCATTGTAGGCTGGATAGATCCCCGTCTCTGGCCACGGTTGGTCTCTATCTCATCCTCCACATATTCAATTAGGGGTTCGTTGAGGCGTCCTGAAAAGCTTCTTCGGAGTGGCTTGCGACCCCTCTCCTGCTTTTTGGCCTGGAATTTGTCCCGTAGTGTCATGTGTCTGGCAGACATAGGCGAAAGCTGATGAGACATGCTGTAGAAAGTGCTTCGGATGACGCTGCCCCGAGGAATTCGACCTCCGTCACTTCCTGAACCCTCATCTCCATCAGATAGATAGAGAGATGGACTACTGTCCTTGCTGAGCCGTCGCTCCCTCTGAGGCGTGTGTTGGTATGACAGTTCTGATGATGCAACTGACTGCCTGCTAATGCTACGCTGCAGAATGCTCCTCCTTTCTCCCATATCTCCATCCTCCTCCTCCCCTAATGTCAGTTCTTCTTCCTCCTCTCTCTCGAGATTTAGTTTGGCAAAAGGGTCTGGTATCTGCGCTCGCTCCATCAGAGGGTCGTAGTCCTCCTCTGTTTCTTCCTCTTCCTCAGTCTGACTGCAGTGCTGCAAAAAGTCCCAAGAATCGGCCTCATCGTACTCCGACGACGAGCCGCTGCTCAAAGAGCTGCTGCTGTGTTCCTGAGGCTCACGGGGCACCGTCACCGCAGTCTCCCTGAGAGGAGCATCCAGCAGCTCAGGGATGGGCCTTAATGTGAGCACCGAGCCAATGCATGTCAAAGAACGCTGGGGAGATGAGAAGAGGAGATGTGATCTTCTCTTATAAACTCAACAATGCATTCAGCATTACGAGAAGCCAACTGGGACTTTTCCCTGAAGTTTCAGCGGACTGCACCGCACAACAGAGGGAACTCACCTGCCACTTTCTTTTTGAGACAAAAACTTTCAAACTCTTTGTGTTGATTTCATCAGTATCTTCCCCTGCATGTTCATCCTGAACAAAGGTACAGAGATTTGGGAGTTTACTTAAAGCTGGAACAGTGTTGAATATGACAGAGCTTTTTTGCTGTTGTGCTCAATGTTGTCTCACCTGGAACCATTCATGGCTCAAACACTCAAAGGCGGACGGTCGCTTCCTGCAGTAGAAAGAGGAAAAACTGTGAGCATTCAAAAGTGTCATGTTGCAACTGCGACAGTGCCTGACAGTGATGTCAAGGTGTAAGCACGCCCTGAGAACACCTCCACAAAACTGCAGTATTGTGAGAACCTCGGAAAGACGGCTAATCTCAAATGATTCTTACAGCATTTCAATTCACATGGAATCATGTGACTGTGATATGAAAGGTTTGCTGCCACAGCCACTAAGAATGAGTTGATGCAGCTTTCAGTTATCACTCTATTTTGCAAGTTATGGTTGAAGTCCCCTCAATCTTAGTTATATACGGAACATTTTCATAAAATGCTGAATGCAGAATAAACACATTTTTTTGATTTTCAATACGTAATAGATGTTAGCCTGTGCTTTACTGGTGGACTTGTTTTTTGTTTGTATTTGCACAAACTTTTTAGGGTTTGCTGTGTGACCAGTGTATTGATAAGTGGCAATAAGGTTGGAGCAGGCGCCTACTCGGGATCTGGCTGAAGAAGCATGCGGAGAAAACTCTGAGCTTCGGGGCTCCTAGACATGACATCAGGCGCATCCCAGTTCAGGGTCCCTTCGCCCACCCTCAGCAGCGTAGCACGGTCCGTCTCACCCAAAAAGGGGCATCGGCCAACCAGGCTGTCAAGAGAAATGATAGAACACATGGAGAAAAGAAATGAAACAACTTTTTGATTTGATGTAATTTAATATGTTTAAAGCTGCTGTGAAAAATGAAGAGATACGTACCACAGATATGCCACAACACCCACAGACCTGTTGGCAGACAGTGAAAGATATTTGTTATGTCATCTTATTTTGCTAAACAACTGTAGATAGTAATTAAAGAAAACAGCAATGACTACAATGTAGACAGTGCTAAACCTTATCTACCAGCTGAATATCAGTAGTTGAACTCACCATATATCTGTGGCCTCAGTGACTGGCTCTAGATGAACCATCTCAGGTGCAACAAACTCTGGTGTACCAAGCATGCTGTACTGGTGTCTGGATGAGTCTATTTCCTGGCAGAAGCCAAAGTCACAAATCTTGATTTCATCTCTGGGTGGATACACCATTAGGATGTTTTCAGGCTGAAAGGTGGACAAAAGAAACAAAATGAAAGGTTGTACAGATACACAACTCATACTGTGGTCAATCAAGCAATGTTAGTTAGTGCAAAATCTCACATTAATGTCCAGATGCAAGATGTTCAAGCTGTGAATGTGACCAACTCCTTCCAGAATTTGCTGGATATAGGATTGAACCTAAAAGGAAAATATATGATTTCTGTTGATATTTGGAAATCACATTTGCAACTAAAAATGCAATGTTTCTTGATATTTTTTCGGGTAAAATGTTTTTATCGTACCTCTTTCTCTGAGACTGATCCTCTTAGCAACAAATGATTCACAAGTCCATGTGAACAGCAGCTAGACATGGTGTCAAGGAAAAAAATAAAATCCATCAGGAGAAGAAAGTTCTTGTTACATCATAGCATTCACCAGGAAGGATACATCTCTGTGATTAGCACCAGTGTGCGTCTGGTGCTAAAAAAGTCCAGCAAACAGGCCACTCTGGGATGGGCCAGACGGGATAGCAGGTCCCTCTCCTGGAAGGCCCTGGTGCGAGTGCTGCTTCGCAGAGGCAGGAACTTGGCAGCGAAGACTTCACCCGTCCGTCTGTGGACTACACGCTTCACGACCCCAAATGTTCCTCTAAAACACAGGGAGGTGATATCAATCAACCTCAAAACTCAGTAGAGCTCATGGACAGGTTGGGCTTTGTCAGTACGGTACATCGGCTCACCTTCCAATTTCCTCGTGGACGTCATACACAGAGAACAGTTTCCTTCTCTTCCCGAGTTCCACCTCTCTCTCGTGACACTCCAGCGGACCTAAAAAGAAGGCATCTGATTGAGGCTGGAAAACGACAACATACTCCAACTAACGACTTTGCTTTGTTTGAATATGATTTGTTTTGGTGGTTTTTTCGTGCTGTTTTATTCATCTGTGCCATGATGCATGATGTTGCCTCACCTTCCTCCACTGTTAGCTGAGCCTGACATGAAGCATGTCCAGAGTCATTGTAGGAGAAGCAAGTGTATATGCCGCTGTCTTCACCTTCTGGGCACACAATGGTCAAAGAGCAGCGGGCGCCTTGCCGAGCTATTTCCATGTTCTCTTTTGCTGTAAGTTCCTCCTCATCCTTCAATCACATAAAAAAAACACATTTCTGGTTAAACCTTTTGCAATATGACCGTCTGCAGCGATGTGATGCCTGCCTTTTTAGTGCAGGCAGTGTGGCAGCTATCTATTCTGTATTTTACAGAAAAACAGAAATCAAAAGGGGAAATAAACAAAGAAACAGGAATCCATATTGATGCTATGATCAGCTGTTCTTTTCTTACTTAACAAAACTTTTGGTGTAAGAAAAGGCCTCTGAATATTCATCCAAGTAGTCACCACTGATCTCACGAGTTCTTACCTTGTACCACTGTATCTTAGGTGTAGGCCTCCCTGTGATGATGGCGGTAAATGTGGCCGGTTGGCCAGGCTCCACACACAGATCCTCAGTGGGCACCTGGATGGAGGGAGGAACTGAACAGCAAATTTGAGTGCTTTGGTGATTATTCAAAATGTGATAATGGTCATTCTCATAACTTTAAGAGGCAACAATACCATCTGTGATTTCCTGCATTTGTTCTGAGATGAAGATCTCTTCCTCCTCTTCCTCGAGGTAATACAGAGGCTGCTGCGCTGCCTCGTACGTTGACATACAGGGAGGAGCCACCTCTTCAGGGCCGTACTCAGGTCTGGAGAAAAAAGGAGAGTGGATGTGAAATACTCCTGACCAGTTTACTATTTCATTAATTGCTTCTAGTAAAACAATTACTCTATAAAACTGACCATGGAAAGGTTGATAATTTAATTGAAATCCAATTAATTCAAAGAAGGGTCGACAAAGTCATATATTGCATTGTAGTACTCACTGTTCATGGTATCCAGGAGAGGAAAGCATCTTACTCATGGGAGAGGGTGTGACATCTGTTTGTAACCATTTCTTGACAAAAGCAGTGGACCAGCCCTCTGAGTCTGCATCTACAGAAACCAAAGTATCAGTCAGAAGAAATTTAAGGTTGAAGAAAACCTACACGTTTTATACAGTATATTCATTGTATATAATGAATGTCTATCAAAAAGTAAAATTGCATTACCTGACAAAGCAAGAACAGTAATAATACATCTCTTACCTCAGGACTTGGAGCTTTAAGGAAATTAACCAACCACATCAACAAGATATGGGCGCATGCCCACTCCTGTATGGGGGTAAGGGAAGACCTGCCCAGCACATGACCATCTTGTATTTGTAGGTGAAGAGTTAGCTGGGCATGCGTTGGCAAACGACGAGAGGGGAATGTCGAGTGGTTATTTGTTACCATGACAATGATGACTTACATGGAACGGTCCATGCGAGGAACTTCCTGCTTTTGGAATAGTAGAGGGAAAATGGAAAAAAAAAACTTGTAGGTTATAGTCAATGGAAGGGAAACATGGTGAACTGGAGTCCAAAAGCCAGAAATAAATATGAACTTAAGCAAGAATACCTAGGATGAATCATATCAAATGTCAAACTTGCAATATGTTTTCATCAATAACGCTGGATGACTGAACCTGGAATTAAAGTCTGCTTGATTTTTGTTTATTACCTCTGTGGTAGTCATATAAGTGATTGTAGTGCCATTTACGATTGGAAAAATAATCTACCGTAATACCTGCTGCACTGTCACTCCTACTGTACTGTCATATCTACGATTTGCTATGATATCTCAACATGTAAATCACGGCTGTTAGTTATGACACCTGAGTGGCTTGGCTGACTTTTGGATCCTCAAGTCAGTCTAATGGAGGAAAATGGCCTAGTCTGTTTGAATCCATGCCCACTGCGGAAAGTGGAAACGAGATGAAGATCATAAAAAACATTCAATACATTAAATGTATCAATGTCTTTTCATGGGTGAAAATGTTGGGAGGTACACTATGGTGTGTATGTTCAATGACAGCCACTAGGTCCCACTAGATTATGGCACAGACACAGATAGTAATGGTTAGGGTTTCAGGTATGAGGGTATTTTTTTCACACATGACAGTTATTGCACCTCAACAACTCTCACAGTGTAAACAACACGCAGATGTTTAGGTTCCTGGAACCTATTGTGGCACATAAGACATAAGCAATAAAATATATTCAAGACCAAAGAGCAAGAGCTGAAATTAGGATGGTGGCCTGTGAGAGTCAGATATTTGCCTTTAGCAGAGTCGCTCACACTTATGACGTATATGTTTCCAATCACATGCAGCATTAGACTGGACACTAACTCAGTAATGAAAAAGTGATAAATGGAAATATTATGCTTTAATATCTCTCTCTCTCTCTCTCTCTCTCTCTCTCTCTCTCTCTCTCTCTCTCTCTCTCTCTATCTCTCTCTCACACACACACACACACACACAC
>CAAKHG010014403.1:20429-31469 GCA_901007715.1 Dactylopterus volitans
CCCCCCGCCCCTCCCTCCTCGCCGCCGCCCCCCCCTCCCCCCCCGCCCCCCCCCTCTCGCCACCTCCCCCCTCGTCTTCCTCTCTGACTGCAGGCGACGGAGAAATTGGGACTTTGTCTCCGGGGAGGAGGAGAGAGTAGGAGGGAGAGTGTATGCTGTCTTTGTAGGAGTGTATTACTCACACACACACACATGCGCGCACGCACACACACACACACACAGAAGTTCTGACGGTGAAGAAGGTGTGTGTTTATGTGTGTGTGTGTGTGTGTGTGTGTGTGTGTGTGTGTGTGCAGGATAATATGCATGTCTATCTCTGCCCATCCAGTTTTATCAGCGACAAAAAGGTATTGGTTTCACTGTTTGGTGTGGAACAGCATGAAGCCACAGGGCATGGCTGCTCAATAATCTGAAACACACACACACACACACACACACACACACACACACACACAAACACACTCACGCACGCACGCACGCGCACACACACACACACACACACACACGCACACACACACGCAAGCAGGCCTCATAAATGCAAAGCGATATGCGTAAGCATGCTGGCAGTGCATATAAAGGTGTGTGTGTGCATGCACTCTCTCTCTCTCTCTCTGTCTCTCACATACACACACACACACACACACACACACACACACACACACACACACACACACACACACACACACACACACACACACACACACACACACACACACACACACACACACACACACACACACGGCCAGCCATATAATACAGTTAACAGTAGTCAGACAAAGTTGGTAGTAACAGTGACGCAGTTGCCATAATCTCTGGAGATCTAGTGGCAGCTAGTATGGTAGTTGTAACCACTTATGATGTGAGTGTGTGTGAAATGAAAAAAGGGAGAAAAAAAACCGTGAGGATCAAAATGGAATCAACTTGATCGAATGAATGAGTGGTAGAGGTTGGATGTGGAAGGTGATGCACAGTGTTGTCACTACTGAACAATGGTATGTGCTTAGTCCCTTCTCAAACACAGCTGAGGTAGTGAACATGTGGAGCATCAACATGAAAGCCCCCTCATTGGGTTCCATGCTATGCAGGTTATAATTACCTTGTTTAGCTCTGGCTGTCCTACCTTTAAGAGGTAAATCCTGTGGCTGGTCGTTCTCTATGTCAGTCGGGGGCACGTAGGCGGGGCACAGTCCTGCCTTGCACTTGACACAGCCAAACTCATTCCAAAGCTAAACCAAACAACATATGTACTGTAACGCCTTAGGAAGATCTCTGGCGGCGATGACGCTGATTATTATACAACATTGCAAATTCTTTAAATGCACGAGCATCATACCTCACACTCATACTGTCCAATGTCAGCCTCCGTGGCACAGATGACCGTTAGAGACAAGAGTCCACTCCTCGCGTCATTCAGGATTGAATATTTTTGCTTGTCTGTTAACTCTCTGCCATCTTTCAACCACCTGCCATGTGCAAAGATGAGGGAGTTTGGCACATCTAATAAGGACAATAAAATTTATATAACAGCTTCCCTGTTGATGTACTCCACCTGATTCGCGGTAAAGGAGTAGTGAATGTAGAACAATTGAACTGGATATCCTCTCTCTCTATCAGACAAGCACTCTCCAGCCGACTCACAAATCTGGGTGGAGCTGGAGAGAGGAAAAAAAATTCAGTAACATTTCATCTTTGCCCCTTAGATTATAAGATGTGGAGAATGCATTTGTAATGGTGTTTTTGGTGGTATTATTAGCATTTTTGGTAGCAATATGAGTGACAGCTGTAATCATAGTCGTGCTACTAATGTAAAAGTAATGCATAAGTTGCATAACACTGAAGCTGATTATGTAGTACTAAAGCAGAAGTAGCAGTGATAGCAACTTTGATTAGCAATATAAAGAGGTACTAGTGGTGATACTATAAGATATCGTAGATGTCATGTGCGCTGGTTACAGCCCCAGACTCACCCTGCACCACAACCTTAGCCAGAGTGCCAGCATTGCCCATGCTGCTGGTAGCATAGCACGCGTACTGTCCGGAGTCCTCTGCAGTGAGGTTGTCCAAGATGAGACTGCAGGTGCCCGTTCGGTCTGCTGTAATAATGTGTCGGGGGTCGTCCTCCAAAGGAAGGCCATCTACGAGGCAGACATCAGATTCTTAATGTGAAACCATGAACATTTATATTGGTGGGGTGTGTAAGCTCAGCAGAACTGACGCTGATAAATCAAAGAGGGAAAACACAATAGGAAGCATTGAAGAAAAACGGGAAAATCAAGTAAACAGGCAATAAAAAAAAAGATATGACCTTTGAGCCAGCTGATTTCTGGTTTGGGTGATCCTGTGACCTTGCAAGTCAGCTTGATTGTCTGTCCTATCTTTGTGGTGCAATCAGACAGCAGTGATTCAAACACAGGTGGACCTGGTGATAAACACACACACACAAATCGCACACTAAGCTTCTGACAACTTGGAAAATTCCCTTCCCTCCCCACCTACAGGTACAGCCAGTGATGGCCAAAAGTGTATTTTTAACAGAATATTAAGATGTTACAGTGAAGCCGAACTTTGACCTGTTAGATATGTGATGTGGTTAAGTCATCGTTTCATCCTAACAGACGTGCGTGAAGTCAATGAATTAATTATTGACTTACTGCCAAGACAACATGTTTTGTGAGGCGACGGTGATCTCGAGTTTTGACCACCAAATTCAGAAATCGAGATTCTTGAAATGTTCATGGGAATGGGAGAGAGAGACGGATGGACAACCAGGTCACAAAATGCACAGACTAAAGCCACCAATGAGTGGGACATCCCGAACATGAGTGTTCGGCACGATCTTGTAGCATTAGTACCACTTTTGACTTTTAGAACATCACTGATGAACAGGCAGGCAGAGAGGTGACAGTCTCATGGTCATGTCAGTCTTGACCTGGTGTGCACCTCCCTTTAGAAGAGACACTTACGGTTAGTGAGCAGGCTGGATCGCTGCTGCAGCTCCTTCAGGTCCTTGAGCCAGGACAGTTTGACCAGTGTGGAGCGGCCCTGCAGTGTGTACCTCCGTACTGAGCCCCTGTGCTCATGCCACAACCCCCAAGACTTCTCATCTCCTCCCAAAGTCTCCTTTATTTCCACATCATTCAACTGGGTGGATATTAAAAGTGAAAATGAAAAATGAGAATGACAAGAGTATAGTGCGGCAAAGTAATTGTCATCACCCAGGATTAGGGAGAGGAGTGTACGTGTTACCTTCATTTTATTCTTAAAGGTGTAGGTGTCACTGTTCATGCTGGTGTCTCTTTTCAGCTTACACAGTACAATACACTCCTTGAAGAGAAAGACTTGTCTCTGATGCCCTCTGGAGGCTGTCTTAATTTCTGGAGATTCCTCCCACACTGTGAAGCTTCCCTGGAGGGAAGACAGCAAAGATCATATTTTTTATCATGTCATGTGTCATGGTGTCAGGCCGCTTGGAAATGATTTATGTATTCTTAGAAAGTGGGCAAAGAGTCTAGTGAAAACATTTATAAAGTCATGTGGTCTGACCTGTCGCACAGGTTCGCCCAGGGCAGTTAGGGGTGCTGGGTAGTTTTCAATGAGAGAAACCTGGTGCAAGTTGTCGGACCTCCAGGGTAAACAGGACACCATAGAGAAGGCGTCCTCCAGCAGAAAGCAGTTCTGGCCACTCTTGGCCTTGTTCTTGATTAATTCCTGCCAATGAAACATCCACTTACAGCCCGCTATTCTCTTAAGAAAGAACTTCCATGTGCACAACAGCAAAGAGCAACAAAATGTGAAATGAAATCTGCCATGCAAATATTAAGAAAGCTGCAGAAAACAAACAAACAAAAAAGAAAAAAAACAGGTAGAAAGATCTTATTTTGTGAATGGATCTTATTATACTGCATTTCAGGCATCACTACTTTCATGTTGCTATTCAAACAAAATCATGCCCTGACCTTCAGTAATGCCTGGTAGGTCTGAATCCTCTCGACTGGCCTCTGGAGGAAGGTGATTACATCCATGACAGGAGCCTCGGGTGTTCCACAGTCTGTTAGCTCCTGAAAATGTAACGAAGAATGTCTTAATGACATTAGATATGGGCCATGATGTTGTGACTCAGCATCAAAGTTTCACAAAAGGTTGAAAGGTGAAATCCTGACAGGACATACTTGAAAATACTGCTGGATAGCCTTCTCGTTAACACAGGTCTCTGCTTGTGCTTGGCCCACCATGTAGTGAAGATACTTTTCAAAGTCTTCAGCGTGCTTGATCAGATGCACAGCAACATCGTCGTCTGTGGCACACTCTCTCAGAGTGGGGAGAACGGTCCTGAGGCGGCGTGAAATAATGTCAACATCAGACTCGATTTGAAGAAGCAGACCAACCATGAAAAGACTTTGGAATTCATCATGGAGGCAACAGCCACACTCGTCTCCACGTGAGTATGCAAATGACACGGCCCTCTCAAAAAGCACATAAATTGAAGGCACAGTTTTCAAATTCTGTATTATTAATCTGCGTGTGAGATTAATGAATTCAGATGGATATTATATGAACTATGTATATTGCGAGATAAGCATAACACGTTTCTTGCCTGAATGTGTGTATTTACCGTTCGTGTAATAAAACAATGTCCTTGATGTTCCTGAAAATGATCTCCTTCTGGTTGAGGATATTAATGGGGACGTGGCAACTAGACTCCAAATAATTTAGCTGATGAGAGGTGAACTCCCTCATCTCCTTCACAAATTCCTCCTCTCCATCAATCAGGCCTTGGATCAGTTGGCTGTAGAAAGAGGAAATTGAATGTGAGGTAGCAGTATTCGTTTAATGATGGATTTTGTCAAGGTTTAATTTTAATTAATTAATCTTTATTTAATCAGGTAGTCTCATTGAGATTAATATCTCTTTGGAAGAGAGACGAAAGAACGAGGAACAATTGCATAATCAACAGACAGAACACAAGGACACGCCACACGTGGAGTAAATAAAAAACAGGCACAATAATCACAGGAAACATCAGATGGTAAAGCTTTAAATTTTCTAAGGGGTATGAAACACTCAGGTCTAAAGGAGTTATAGCATCTGCCAAGATTTGTGCGTACGTGAGGAATATTTAATTGGCTCTTGTACTGTTGTTGGTAGATTTCAAGAGATGCAGGATGGTTTGGTAGCAGATCTTTGTAGATGAATAGGATGTCTTATTGAGCGTAGGAAAAGCCAACAAGCCTTTTGATACAGAGTACAATGATGAGTTTGAAATTGTTTATTTGTGATAAAGTGTAATGCACTATGGTACACAAAAATTTAACTGTTGGATTGTTGACGGGGCAGCATCGCGATACACAATATCACCATAGTCCAAAAAAACAAACAAAAAAAAACACGAGGACTGACTGAAGAAGAATTTTCAGGTTTTGTGTCAGTTGTTGAGTATGAATCTTGACTTGAGAGTCTACAATCAAACTGCGAGAAATTTCTCCAGATCGTAAATGATGGAAGGATGACTTACCTCAGAGCTCTCCTGTACTCTTCTCCTGTGGACCCAATTCCATCAAGATCCTCTTGGGCAGCTCTCAATTGTGGGAAGATCTCCTGTTTAAAACAATGGTCAGACTATTTTTCCTATATTGATCAATCTTTCAATTGACATTGATGCTCCAGCATCTTGTTTCAATTATAGTGTATGTGATTTACGGAAGCCGAGAAGGGCCATACATTCATACATTCATACATTCATACATTATGTTTCCTCTGTTTTCAGAGCAATCTACCCCTTTCTGACTGAGGACCATGGCCTCGGACTTGGAGGCGCTGATTCGCATCCATGCATTCGAATGACGTTTCCTGCAGTGATTTATATAGTTTTGTTTTCTCAAGATCTCGAATTAATTATCTCGTCATCTCGAGAAAACAAACAAAATTAACTCGTTATCACGGGAAAACGAAGAAAATATAACTCGTTATTACGGGAAAACGAAGAAAATATAATGTATGAATGTATGGCCCTTCTCGGCTTCCGTAGTGATTTGAAAATTTTACCTTTCTCTTTTTCTCCAGGTAGGCTGGACACACCCATCCCTGTCGAGCAGGGTTGGTTTTGGTAGGTTTAGTCCTGACCAGCCATTTGTCAGGATGAACAGAGTCCAGGACCTCCACAAACTGACCCTCCTTAAGAATAAAACTGGCCTTGTTTCCGCTGCTGGGACTGCAGTCAGCTCGAGCCACATACATTTCAAAGATCTGAAGGATGAATGAACAAGCAAATATATTTAACCATTTCAAGCTCGTTCAATAAAATGTGAAATAATGTTTTTTTTCACATTATAAGCAAACATTTGATGCTCAGTGCATTAGGTCCATAAATGCTGAATTGAACACGTGTCCAAGACACAGCAAAGAATAACCAAACCTCTTGTCTATCCTCCTCCCCTTCAGACTCTGATCCAGAAACTGTGCTTGCTAAAGGTGTGTGGGCACGATAGTGTTTAGGAGACGGTGTCTTCATTTTGCCTTCATGGGCTCCTGCACATTAACGACAAAGATGGCTTTGATTTACCTGGAACACTGACAGAAGTAATGGAGATGATGAGTAGTCCAAACATGAATCAAAAGAAACCAATATTGCTGACCTTTGACCTTTAATAGGTCTTTAGGAGGTTGAGGAGCAGGTAATAGTTCTTCATGATCCTTTTGGACAAGTGCTGCCTTGGGGACTTCCCTGTGATGACATTCATTAGTATTTTGGTATCGTCATGAGCACAAGAAAAGACATTTAGCAATGAACTTCAGTACAATCTTTCATCTGTTCTCCGACCTTGCTGATGTTGGGCTGGTTTCAACAGGTTCCATCACATCTGGAGCTGTGTCATAATCAGATGGACTTGACACTATTGAAAGAGGGTGAAAACGATGATTATCGTATGTGCAAAGCCTTTTGTTGTACAGCTTGGGTACAAAGGTGTCACTCACTGGAGCTGGCAGCAATGAGTGAGGATCTTCTCTTATCTTGCAAGCTCATCTCAGTGTCCTGTTCGGTCAGATTGTAGGCCTCCCACAGAGAGACGCTCACACTTTCTACATAGTTGGCAGCCTCTGTCGTTGAGATAGGTACCTGGGCCTGAGCCGGCATCTGTGCACTGGCCTGTTCCTCAGGCTCCGGAGGGGCAAGCTGCAAAGGAGTGATGGCTGCAAGCGGAGGGTGCACAGGCTTCCGGACGGTGGGAGCAGGCTGCTGGGGCTGAGCCACTGTTACATTCCCATTGTAAGAGGACACACCAAACTTGTTCATCACCTCACACGTGTAGATGCCACTGTCACTGGAGGTCAAATTGGTGACCACAAGTGTGCAGACACCGTTCTCGGACGTCTCGATAAGGCATTGCCTATCGTTGCTGAGTTGTTGGCCGTCTTTCAGCCAGCGCACCGTGCTGGGTTTTCCTTCAACAGTACAAACTAAACTGATTGTACCACCAATATCGGCTCTCTGGTTCTTGAACACCTCTTTAAAGATCGGTCGCATGTCTTTGCGGGTTTTGTAGCCTTTGAAGGCAGCCTGGATCTTGACTGCAGCTTCCTGCATTTGCGGTTCGTCTTCAGTGCTGATGTCAATCTCTGGTGTAGCATCCCTGATTGGTTGGGTTGTCTGGTGTTTGTGATCTGGAGGAAGGATGGGAGGTTGGGTTGAACTTTCAACAAACGGAACACCAGTTTGGACATTGCTGTCGTTGACTGGTATCTCAGTCAAAGCTTCGGAGAATGTTTCATCTTCAGAAATATAGAGAAGAGGAATATCATCTGTCATCTTTGCTATTTGGTCTTCCTCATTCCTTCTCATTGGTTCCACAGCCAGCTTCATTTCTTGTTGATCAGGTTCTTTTCTCATGGGTTTTACTGGCTGTTTGATCAGCTGCTTGGTGGCCGTATCCTTCTCTGACGCGTGTGCATTTTGCTTGATGTTGTCAGCTATGTCTGCGTCTGTTGGCACTGACTGTTTACTCACAAGTCCTGGTTTTTCAAAGGGCCATACTGGCTGTTTTATTGGCTGATCTTCAGATGTTTTTACCATGTCTCCTGCCAGCTGTTCATCTTGATCGGTCTCGGTGTCCCTTGATAATTGTTTCAACACTCCTGCCTTTGATTTGCCCTTGGTCCTCATTGGTGGTTTTGGTGGCACAAATTCCGCCTCTATATCAGCAGGCTTTTGTGGTTCTTTTACAGTGTATTTGTCCAGCTGATTTATAGCAGGCAGTTGTTCCTCTGACTTTTCCATTCTCTCTGCTTCTGTTGACACTTTCATGTCTTCTCCTTGTTGACGGTGCTCTTCACAACCATTCACTGTTGCACTTGCTGACTTGGGAATCACCTCCTCACTCTCCCTTTGAACATACTTAAGTGCTTCCTTTCCTTCTGTTGTCTTTACTTTAGATCTAACTGGTGGCTTCAAATGCTCCTCCTCTACCTTTCCAGCACCATCGTCCCTAACTTTAAACTTATCTGTTTCTTTCCCAGTGACCTCACCTTGTGGTTTTACAGGCTGTTGTTTATCCTTGCTCTTTTTGCCCAGGTCTGTTGCTGGATGGCTAACCATCCTCTCAACCTCAGTCATTTTCCCTGAGGGATGTAGTTCTGAGCTCTCTTCAACTTCAGTCTGTGATTCTGGATATGTTAATGGTTTTGTCTTTTGCTCATCTACAATGTCCCCTACAACCCTTTCTGATGGACTTAATTCATGGTCAGCCTTAACTAATCCGCCAAGATCTCTTCCCGATTGTCTCTTGTCAATGTCAGCTTCCTTTTCCTTTTCCAAAAATGTAGCTGGCTTTTCTATCCTCCCACGATCCCTCTCAAGCAATGACACTGGCGTATCAGCTTTTTTGTAAACCTCACTGTCTTTATCGATGTCCAGCTGTTTCATATCGTGTGCAACTTCCACAGCTTTCTCCATGGACCTTGCAGTCTGGACTCCTCTTTGGTTTTCATTATTCTCTCTCAGCATAGACTGCGCAGGCTCTTTTAGGTCACAAATGATTTCAATATCTTTTTCTGAAACTGTGAGGGATGCTTTTCGCGCTGTCCTCTTCTTTGGCTCTGGAGGAACAGGCTTGGCATCTGGGAGGCCAGGCCTCTCGTTCTCAGGAGTCAGAGATGGCTTCGACACAGAACCCCTTGACCGAGGCAGTATCATGGGAGGCTCTGCCTTCGGTGGAGCAGGTTGAACTGCTAGGAAAGAATCGAAGAAGGTTGAAAGAAAGGGGGAAAAATGAATTTCCTTATATTCTTCAAGCATGTTTCCGAATCATGTGTGTACGAACCTGTAACAGACACAGTTGAAGTGGTCTCTGCACTTCCTGCTTGACATGTGTAGCTGCCGCTGTCTTCAGGACTGAGCTCCTTGATGTGGAGCTGAAACAGGCAGCCGTCTTGCTTCATCTCATACTTTCTGTTTGCCTTCAGAGGCAGTTTGTTCTTCTCCCATTGTACTGAAACTCCAGGTTTAGACAGCTCACAGCAGAGGATGACCACACCTCCCTCCTCAGCCTCCATGTTTTGCAACTCTTTCTTAAAGAAGTGAGGGTGTTCTGAGAGACATTGTCATACAGAGAGATAATTAAGTCTCTGGTGTGATTCAGTATAACTTCAATGGTAACTGAGACATTACTTGACATGCATGGATGGGATCGTTATAAAAAATACACTGAGCGAAAACGAATAAATTCAAGTATTTCAATCCACACACCTTTCACTGACACGGTTGAAGTGGTCTCTGCACTTCCTGCTTGACATGTGTAGCTGCCGCCGTCTTCGAGATTGAGCTCCTTGATGTGGAGCTGGACGAGGCAGCCATCTTGCTTCATCGCATACTTCCTGTTGGACCTCAGAGGCAGCCGGTTCTTCTTCCATTGCACTGACACTCCAGGTTTAGACAACTCACAGCAGAGGATGGCTGTACCTCCTTCCTCAGCCTCTGTGCTTTGTAAATCTCTCTTAAAGAATGGAGGGAGTTCTGCAGAAATAAGTGCAGAATTTAAAGTCATGTAACATTTTCAGTGAAAAGGGAAATTCACAAAGCTTTACAATACCATTACAATGCCATTAATATTTAAGCTAATGTACAGTGAAGATGTGTGATACAACTTAATGCAGGCCGGACTTAATACAACACTAACACTGACGAGCTAAATGACAAATGCACACACCTTTCACTGCAACAGTCGCAGTGGTCTCTGCACTTCCTACTTGGCATGTGTAGCTGCCACTGTCCTCAGGTTTAAGCTCTTTGATGCTTAGCTGAATGAGGCACCCATCTTGCTTCATCTCATGCTTGCTGCTGGCTACCAGTGGAAGCTGGTTCTTCTTCCATTGCACTGACACTCCAGGTTTAGACAACTCACAGTGCAGGGAGACTGACCCTCCTTCCTCCACCTCCATATTCTGTAGTTTTTCTTTGAAGAAAGGTGGGAGCGCTGGGAAACGCAAGAATTGACTATAATCATACATGTAGTGTGTTTTCAATAATACAATACACATTACAAATTCTGGACATCCATGGAAGTGAATTCCAAATTTCACTGTGCCAGTGATTGTGTATTTTGCTATTATTGAGTTAGTCTATTGGAGTGCAGACTTGCAAATGGAAATACCTTTTACAGACACAGTTCCAGTGGTCTCTGCACTTCCTGCTTGACATGTGTAGCTCCCGCTGTCCTCAGGTTTGAGCTCCTTGATGCTGAGCTGAATGAGGCAGCCATCTTGCTCCATCTCAAACTTTTTGCTGGCTCTTAGTGGAAAGTTGTTCTTCTTCCATTGTACTGCTACCTCTGGTTTGGACACCTCACAGCACAGAAAGGCTATACCTCCTTCCTCAACCTTTATGCTCTGCAATTCTCTTTTGAAAAATGGTGGAACCTCTGGGAATGATAAGATTGGGGATTAATGGAATAGCTTGTTTTTAGTGAATGATATAATGATATAAATAACATAAATAATGTTTTTCCACACTCTAAGCGAAGAAGCTTAGGTAACACTGCCAAACACACA
>CAAKHG010014406.1:0-16634 GCA_901007715.1 Dactylopterus volitans
CTGTTATGCAATCTGCTGCTGAAGCAGGACACTGATGTTCAATAAAATGGTCACAGTGGTCCCTAAAATATTCCAAATATACACACATAACTGTCACACTGGGGGGGTCATACTGGGTATCATACAAAAGCTAAGAACAAAGTAATACAGCTTCAAATGGTCAAAAATTACTTAAATCATGTTCCGTCTGGTCAAATAATACAAATGAGAAAATCTGAAATTTTAAAAAATCTGATTTCAGTTCTTGAGCCCATTTTTGCTCGCACAAAGTATTGAGGTGAAACACCAATGAGAAACTAGGGTAGTAAAAGAGAACTCCACATTGACTGCTTACCCAGACAGACGGAGGATAACATATGCTCAAATATTATAGGAACAGCAAAAAGAACTAGAACAACAAACACACTACTCCTGAAAAAGTGCTCAGTGCTACAATGTACAGAATTTTAAATATCTAGACTCAAGCCATGTGTGGGATGCCAGCAATCTTCATGTGCTTATGCTATTTGGTCTTTGCATTACTTGCGGATATTCAGTTTGAACCTGAGAACCAGTTAAGTATTCATCATGCAAAGTCTTTGCTGCTATAGGTCACATTAGGGCGTTTGACTAATTGGAAGAGAAATGTCAGCTCATTAAAAGATTTGCTCATATTTCAGCACCAACACTGGACCCAGCTGAAAAACACCAATTCAGTCTGTGTATACTCAGGGTGTGACAATACTGTTTGATTGACAGGACACATTCAGAAGCAATTCAGGCATGCAAAGCTGCCACAAGTCCATTAATGGAGCAGAGCCTTTTAATAGCTTTGCGGTCAGCAAGGGACACTCAGGTAAGGCTTTTGTCACAGCAGCAGCGGTTCTCAATCCTGGTCCTTGAGTACAAAAGTCTGACGGCTTTTCTTTCTTACGGTCTAATTGGGTATTACCTGATTAACACCTCCGATTCCTAAGGCAAGCTATTTCCATCTCGGTGTGACATAAGTCCGGCTAGGTTGCAGTGCCAGGACAGGACTAATACCTGGATAACTGCTGGAATATACGTGGTTTAATCGTCGTTCCTGTATCAAAAACTGTTTTCTGATTAAGTCATTTCTCCTGGTTAAAATTACTGCTGTTGTGGGCAGTCTGGAAAAAAATCTTGGATTTTTCAAGACATAACTGTCTGTCATCTCCTGAATTTTTGTCACGGTCTGTGAGCTAAAAAAGTATACTGTGTTAATCATTAATGCACATATTCACAGTGGCCACTGAAATAAGCAATTATGACAGTTCACACTACCTGTCATGCAGTCCAATGGGCATCGTCTCCCCTCTGTGCACAGGGTGCTCCATACCCTTGCCAAACCACACCTCTGAAACAAAAAAAAGAAGGTATTTTCAACGCCGAATAACTGTTGTAATAACTCTAACTCCCCAGATATATGATCGGTGCCAAGAACAGATAAAACTAAATACAACTGTTGAATGGACGCTAGCTTTGTTTCAAAGTTAATTTTATTTTCCATGGTTTGAAAACTTTCGAGTCAGTGCTCAGTTTGTCAGACATTGCTTTATGTCTGTCTGATAACTACATCTTACTGTTGTGATTGCAAAGACTTTTTTTTATACAATATGTTAGTGTTCCAGTCGGGTCTTGGCATCTATTGCATCAAACTCACTTTGAGTGGGTCGATGCAACGCTTTTGCGGAACGTGGTGGTGACCCATTCATTTTAATCGAGTGTGTTGGAGAGGGGAGACATCTGCAATATGCAGGGCCATGGCTCCCCAGGATTTCTGACTTGTGAAAGCAGGAAACTCGCAGGTGGAATTAATAACTTTAATAACTGCCATTAGCCGCAATCAATTTTGGTGAAATGGATCCAGGCCTCTGGTATTGAGCATTTTCATTCAGTGACATGGCTTACTGAGAGAACTAATGGAGCCCTGCTTGAGGTTCATGTTCACCTTGCTTTTGTCTGAAGAAAAAAATATAATGGCGCTTGACCACAGTAACTATAAAAAAAAAAAAAAAAAACTTTTGACAAGTTCATGATACCAAGGTTTCTCTTACACTTATAGGTCTTATAAACTACATCAACATTAATAAATGTGCGAATACGTTTGCATCCATGCTCATTTTGGACATAACGCATCTTGCAGGGGCAGGGGTGAGCAGAGATTTCTCGATCGCGCTCCATCTCCTCCTGAAATATGTCAGTTGCATCATATTTTTAACCTGTTGCTTTCCACGAAACCAGGCTAATTGGAGCTAAAAATATCTGCCGCCGTGTGGCACTCCGCCGAGCGACCTGCCTTGTTGGTCCTTTGTGCAAAAATAAAAAAAAAGGGGGCTGCGCAGACATCAGACATGGCTGTTTTTTTTAAGAATAATAAGCAACACACATGGTTGTTTGGTTGCAGTCAAGTTTCCTCGCAGCGGTCACTTCTCGGTTCCTGTCGTAATGGAACGTTTGGGTGACATGTGAGCTGTGGACGTTTGGCTGCGCCGAGGCGAGGCTTGAGGAGCCCGCGGTTGTACACAGTCGGATAAGCGACTTATTCCAGCTGTGTGCGTGTGACAGCCTACACGCTGGGGGGGGGGGGGAAACTAAGTCCACAGCAAGTTAGCAGGCTCGCTTGCTAGCCAACGCTCCGGGCGACGGTCGTTTGGACTCGTCGAGAGTTTAATGCCCAAAGGTTCCATTGTCACGAGGCGCAACGCCGTCAGACCGGAGCGGTGCTCGCTTGCTGGCCGCGTTGCCCTAAAAAAACAACAACAACAACAAAAAACAACATCCGTAACACCTCCAGTTGAGAGCAGGCTAAAGCTAACTAGCTCGGCTAAACCATTAACGTTAACATTGGCTAGCTTGGAATACATCAGGACTGTCGGCTGTGTGGCAGACCGGCTGGTTGCTGCTAACCATCGCGCGCTTGCCGTTCTCGTCCAACTTAAAGACGAGCGTAAACGAGCGGGGACTTAACGTGAGTTCAGTAGTTTAGTTGGTTTAGATGTTACTTGGTCTGGTTGATTGGTTGGCTGGCTGGTTTGCCGCGACCAATAAATACACTGTGACTCGCTGTCAACCTGGTATTTGTCGTAGACAGCGTGTTGTTTAGGGTATTTCAACCACTGTATGTATATTAGATAAACTCTGTAAACTTTTAAATGACAAATTCCATACCTTCAGCGACGAGATAACGTTAACCAGCGTCCTTGTTTTCCTTACAAGCCCTCTTAAATCCACTTATACCACGGGAACCTCCTTCTTTGTTTGACCCAATGTCTTTGTCGCTTACTAGGGGCGCCGGAGCATCCGAACTTCCCATTGGTGGAAGAGTATGGCAATCTTCTCTCATTGGCTCAAAACTTCCGTTACTAAATAAAGTGGTCCTAAAGGAGTTCTCCCTTGCAGCATTAGTATAGCGCGTTTGCGTTACTCCAAACTTGTTCGCTATAGTTCTCGCATGCGGCGAGCAAAGTGCCGGAATATGATCTGAACTTAGAGAAAGTAAATATTTTTTTGTTCAATATCACAGAAGCAAGCAAGCACACATGCAGTTGTGCAATCCCAGCGGCATGCATGCGGTTACACCCACAATAACAGGTGCACCCCTTTTTTGAGTGTCACGTTAGATTGGGAGTGATTGAAGCAAATAGTTGAAAGGATAACTAGAGGTCAACCATGTTCATGATCGCTGGTCACGCTGTTAACTGTCAACGGGCCCAAAGAAATTATCAATAGAGTTAAAATTTATGAATTTGTGTTCGCCTGCTAGCTGCCTTTTCAAGTTCCAAGCGCCGACAAGTGTTGGTATCCTGCGTAGAATAGCTTTGAGTGCGCAAAAATACATCGCGCAAAGCTTCACTGGAACCACCATATATGCTCACTTGTCAAAATGTATTCGGCACACCTGTGTTACCTCACCAGCGTCTCGGCTCCGGACCGTTTTTGGGAGACCCCTGGAAGTCCGCTAGCATACTTAGCTTAGCCCTGGCTCGTGGTTGGTAACGACAACAAAGGTCCGGACTAACTCCTGAGCAGAGAACGGGCACTTTATTATTGCACAGCAGAGAACAGTTTTACTACAAGGGACGGATGTTCGGGAGAGCGAGGCAGCCACACACACTTCACCCCTCCCGCGGCCATAGCAAGGACGACGCCTCTTCTTACGTCACACGCACTACAATACCCACATGCCACCTTCTTAAAGGGCCAGGCCCGGCTCGAAAACACCTGCCAAGTCTAGAACTGGATATTCTGAGACCCAGCCTATTCATTTATGTCCTCTATAGTGGAAATTGGTTGCTTGGCCTATTTCTTTTGACTCATTTGAGCTCCGCTGCTCAGTCCTGATGTACGCCATAGAGGACATCGTGGCGACATCTCAAGTGTTTGGGTGGGATGGAGGGAACTTGGCCCTCATGCTGAGAAAAAAAAAAAACCCAATGTGTACGAGATTGTGTTCAGCGGGTCGACCAAAGACACTCGCCAAATATTAAGTTTATGTTAGAAAGTTTTATTAAAAATTGATCGACATTCTTGTTTTCTTGACAGCCTGTTTTGATTTTGAAGTGTTACTGGGTCACATGCAGAACATGCACAATTGCTACATAACGGTCAGAAATTTACATTATTTGAATGTAAACCTTTCTCTTTTTCTTCAGGAACTTACCACTGACGTTTGTATCGTTTAAGGGAATTTACTGATTAAAGTTTAAAACTGGAGGAATAGTAGGAATTTTAACAGTAGTGTAACTATTGAAACTTGCATTTCTTGTGGAAAATGAGTGTGAATCCTAAATTGAATTTCTGAGGCAATGCTAACAAATGAGGCACTAAAAAGAAGTCAGACCAAACATTTAATAAAGTATTTCTGATCCTGATTCTGAATGTCCTTTGTGTTGACCCCTTAGGAAACAGAATAGCCATAAAGTCTAAAAAGAGTATAACAATCCACTTTCTTGTTTAAATGTGATGAATTCATTAGAGGAATCTGCATAAGTATTCATTGCTATCGAAGAACTGAATTGCTATGATAATGTCACACAGTCCAAAAAGATGACAGTATACAGTGTATGAAATCATACAGTCTATCAAAGCATGGCCAATTATGGAGCTATCAAAGCACAAAAAGGCTTGTCCATTTCTTTTAATAGCACTTTTGCAGCAAGGAACTTAATGTCTTTATAACGTTTTAAAATTCGAGTGCAATAAATGCCCTTCAAATGCCGAACATTCTGACAGCCGGATGGTTTTTGAAGCTTAGAATATGCAGAAGTGGTTGGCCAGCAAAAAAAAAATTGTAAACACAAACAAACAAACAAAAACAGAAGAAGAAGACGAAGAAGCCGTTTGACTACCATAATAGTCAGCTTTCAGGGGACATTTGCTTCGATAAAAACCTTAAAGCTGCTCACTTACTGCTGCCAACCTCATGGGGCGTTTCCCCACGCAGCCCGTTTATTTATTTATTTTCTGTACTGTCATCCTCAAATATATCCAGTAGTCGGCAGTATTGTGGCATAATCACAGCCACCTGCCATCCCAGTGAGGTAGAAGAAGAAAGGGCCCGTGCCCCGCCCTTTGATTCACCTCGCTGACATACATATATATATATTTTGTCACTGGTTTGTTTATGACGCCGTTGGCTGCCTGCGTTAGGTTGACTGCCGACCAAGTGTGAATCGTTGCGTAGGCGCGTCTGTTTTTTTTTTCTCTTCGGGCGTCTGCCTTCACGGAACACACGCTGCTGCGAACGAGACAGTTTAAAAAAAAAAAAAAAAGTAGGAAGACAGCTAGTAAGCAGGAGGCGGTGCTCAGCTGTGCGACCAGATAGCGTTTGTTAGCACACAGGCAGGCTAGCTTTCGGTACCGTTATGGCGATACATTGGACAGGAAAGTGATTGTTTGACGACGTCAGAGCCATCTTTTTTTTTTAATTAAAACATCGATATCGAAAAGGAATAACTCATAAAAAACGAACGCATGTGCGCTAACACTTAGCCTAACTCCGTCGCAGGTTAGGCTTTTAGCAACCGCCTGCTGTCTTAACTTAGAGTAGCTAGCGAGCTAAATCACGTTAGCATGGCCTCAGACACAAGTGACACGGAGGAATTCTATGATGCTCCCGAGGACGTCAATTTGACTCCATCTCCATATCTGTAAGGAAAACCGTTCTCGTGTTGTTACGTTAGATGACAGTCACGTGAGTGGCTCGAATAGGCGAGTTTTCTGGGTTCTGTCTGGTGCGTGTCGCGAGCCCTCAGCTGCAAGTGTTCTGCCAACTTCGTAACGTCGCCCGAATTTGTCCGAATGGCCATTCCGTGTTTGCACGGCTGGCTCCTAAGACGAATCTCGAGGCAGCTGTCTTATCAATTTTGTATTCGTAAAGTATTGTTTAAAGTCGATGTACTGTGCGGTGTGCAGGGAGGGTCCGGCCTAGCCCAGTCACATGATGTTATTCCTGGGATCTCGGTACAGTAGGGAAAGATTTGATTCATATCTATGCAGAATCATAAATGCATTACCGTCCTATATAATGGGAGCTTGACGTCCTTACTTTGAAATTATGTGAAACTACTGCTGCTCTGCCTGGTTTGTTATAGCTGTCATATATCATGACAGGTGGCTCCTGTGGGCTTTTTTTTTTCAGACCACATACACTTAAGGAGGCCAGTGCCATCCAGTAAATGACTAAGTGCATCAGTTGCACTTATTTGCATCAGTTGCAGGTCTAGAAGACATGGTATTAATGCTGTTAGGAAATTGAAATTCCGAGAAAACCGAATATCTGGACATTTTGGCAGGCGCTGGTTGCAGTTCTTCACTCCCGACTGAGTTATTTTTTACCGAAAAACAACAGACATGCCACAGAATCAAAGGGCGTCGTTGACTGCATCTCCCTCTGATATAATTTGTTAGCAACTGCATTGTGAAACTTGGCTTAAGGTCTTAAAGTCACCACTTAAACTGTGTATAAAAAGTGTAATTCATGTGCACTCGCCGAGGAGATGGCAGAAATCATAAACTTGGTTTTAAAATTCTAGATGTTGTAAGATGTTGTGTTTTAGACCTTGACTCATTGCATTCTCGACCTGTTCCCCTATGTTTTCTATTTAGGTCACCTGCAAAGTTTGTCATTCCTTCGCCTCAGGTATGTTTGTCCTAACCCAGGCACAGTGGAAACAAAGTACAGTCAGCAGTTTGTTGTCACTTGTTTTACACAGTTAGTTTCACAGAGGCTTGAAAATAAAGAGGTGCATAAATGAAGCAGTGGTGGCTAATGCATGGTTTTTGATTTCAGTTGAATTTGATCTAAATGTTATTTTTGTGAAATCTTTTACTGAAGTAAGTTTTGGTATTTGTGTTTTGCAGTTTATATGGCAGATAGTGTACAGCTGTTTGCCAGTATTTTGTATTTAGCTAAATGACTACCCGATAAGCACTTTACTCTTTGCAACTTTAAATAAAGGGAGTTAGTCAGACTTGGACCGACTGACTCTGGGTATTGATTCAGATAAGAGAGTCGAATTGAGCTCCCCGCCACGAACACAGTGACACGTGGTGCTTCAGGGTTAATAATGATTTCGGCACCCGTGTTCAGTGACTTCAAGGCTGCTATCATGACTGTTAATTTAGAGGGCCCCAACAGTGGTCAGCCTGTGTGTCCCGACAGCCCGGAAAATGTAAATGAATGGCCCTGCGCTGCTGCTCGGGCTGCACTCCACACAGAGACAGCTGCAGCACAAATTTAAAAAGACATTTTCACATAAGAGAGCTAAATCGTGAATAAGAACTGCTGTCTAACACCAGCACAATACTGGAGCTTTATGTTGACGTGAATTCATGAGTCAACCATGCTTGTTCACAGTGCCACCACCCTTCATGTGATAAAAATTGATTTTGTGGCAAAACAAAATTTCAGCATGAAGACAAGGGATGGTTATCTTTAGGACTTAGTCATTACCACCGTGATCATTGGTAATCTTCATATGTTCAGTACTTTGTCATTGCTCCTACTGATGCTTTTTTTTTTTTTTAAAAAGCTGTGCTGAAATATTGAAATACATTTAGGAGTAAATCGTCAATCATTCATACTGTAACATCTATTATAGGCAAACAATATTTTATACTGTTTTCTGAACAGCTCCCCCAGGGATCAGTGAATGATGTGAGCTGTGGAGTGGGTGCACCTGAGACTCAGCAAGATGATTCCCTGCAGGTGTGGTTTTCCGCGTTATTACCCGGTATCACACAAGAATACTCTGGTTTTGTCATAATTCTCATGGTCCTGTCTTTGTATTTTGCTGAAGAAAAGTACAAGTTAGTGTGATAGTTCTTTTGCAGCCATCTAGGTTTTATTTTTGGTAACGGCTACGTCTCTGCTATGAAATAAAGAAAGACAGTGGTCAAGGAGATAGCATGTTTATGCTGTCATTTAGCAGGACATGGGAATTTGCATTACAGCTACTGTACTGTTAGATTAACTGTTATTTTTGTCTTCCTCGTAGATCATTGACAGCATCATTGAGGAGAGTCAAAAGGGAAATGGCAATGTGGCTCAGCTTTTAGATCAGCTTCATGTTGATGTGAAAGCAGACCCAGAGCCAAAGGAAGAGAGTAATGCTCAGGAAGTTCCTGTGGATCTCGCAGCGCCAGATGTCGAACCTCAGCTTATCGAGAGGCCAGAGGAACAACAGGAAAGAGAAGCAACAAATGGAGCATGCTCTATACCTGCCCCCGAACCTGCAGATCTTCCAGGGCCATCGGCTGGAACACAAGAGTGTGTTCAGCCCCCGGACATCACCAGCACCTTAGGAAAGGGTCCTCCTGGTGGGGCGCTAGCGGGTACAGGAGGTGAGCAGGATCAGAGACCTGCAGACATCTTAGACCAGGTCCCTTTCACAGATAGGCCAACTGACTCAGACCCATCGGGACCTTCAAAACCGCCACGGCAATTCACAGTGGAACCAGACATTGTAGCCAGCACCAAGAAGCCTCCACCTTTGCGACCGCCCCCTCCCAGCGGATGTCCTCCACCAAGACCGCCCCCACCCTCCTGGCACAGTCTACCGTCCAAGAAGTCTCAGGATTGTCTGAGGCCAAGTTCACTTGAAGGTAGAGAAACGGCACAGAGTTGATGACATGGAATTTGATAAATGTTCGATTGCTCGAAAGTGTGTTATGAAATACTGAGCCTGACCTTCTAGAAGTTCGGACCTCTTTAAAAAGTGTCTGACATTGTTGTTATGTAAGCCTTTGGAGTAATACCCTGTTCCAAATCTTAGTTTTGTGAGCAAAAGTCAAGAGGTTTTGCTCCTTGTTTACTTGCACTGGTCACTGCAAGCACAAGTGAATGAATGACAGGCACATGTGTGAGTGGTCTTTCCAGTTAGCAACTCACGGTTCAGCTTCAGAAAAACAGTATGTACCCCACAGAAAGACTTCTCAGCAAAGAGAAAACACGAAAGGAAACAGTAAATATTGATAGATGATACTTATTACCACCGTAATAGGATAGGACGATGCTGTCAGGTCACATTTGTGAGATCAGGCAGCTAATATTTCTGGAGCTGAGTTAACAGTTTTGCCCTTGATAACTAATTGCAACGTCCATGGCACCTCTAGGAGTGCACTTGAACTCCTCTGTGGAGAGCCTGGCTACAAATCATAGCACCTGGACCTGGGAATTTTTGGGGTTTCTGCAGGAGGAACCGGAGAGACTTTGGGATAAATACAATCTTGTGCTTATCACCCATTTTCAACTGCAATGTCAGACCACTCCACGTGCTGCATGTACAAAGCGGACAGAATACGCAAATAGTTTTTATATGTCGGTGTTTTGTGCTCCGGTTGCACGGTTGTCCAGTCTCTGCAGTGAGCACAGCCGGCAGCGTCGCTCTGGAGCCCTCTGGTCTGTTGTCTCCTGGTAGCACAGTGAGGAGTCTCACCAAAGAGTTGCAGCATTCCTTGGATCTGGCCAGCGCCACCAGTGGGGACAAGGTGGTGACTGCACTGGTCAGTGGAAGCTTTTTTTTTTTTTTTTTTTTTTTGCTGCTATCCGGAGATGCTCACTGCACTTTAGATATGGTTCGGTGTCTTGTGAAACGCAGCATTCTTTCTTACTTTGCACCATCGCTCGGTCGGTGTTTTTCAGGAGAATGAGGATGAACAGGCCTCATCTCTGAGCGAAGGACAAACTCCAGGCCCTCAGCGTCCACGTTCCAACTCTGGGAGGGAACTGACAGATGAGGTGAATCCCTGCGTGTTTGTCTTAATTGCTGTTGTTTAGCTTGAATCGAAGCCCTAAACCTGTCTCCTGCACAACTCCTCCAAGCACCAAATGTACATTTATTTGTTATCTTTAAACAGGAAATACTGGCCAGTGTAATGATCAAGAATCTGGACACTGGGGAGGAGATTCCTCTAATCCAGGCTGAAGAGAAGCTCCCTGCCGGGATTAACCCCCTCACTTTGCACATCATGAGGAGGACCAAGGAGTACATCACGTAAGTATTTAACAGCTCCTTTGTTGTTTGATTTGATTGCTGCTGTGGCTGACAGTCATGCATGTATTGTTGGCTGTTAAGAATTAGCCATTTTATTTAAAAAAAAAAAAAAAAAAACCCCGCTGTGTTTTGAAAGCCTTGCTGCCAGCATGGAACAGCGATTTTGAGTGACTCAATCAGAGTAATCTACGAAAAAGAAAAAAAAAACTGTTCCCAAGTTAGAAGAATTTTAATTTAAAATCCACCGATCACATCAGATGAGATGAGTCAAGCATGACTCATAGCGAACGAAAGCCCCTTTCACAAAAGCGGTTCAGTTAGCCCCGCTCACACACAGTTGGCAAACGGCGGCGACGTCAAGTTTAACAAACGATTGTCACCCCGCATGTTGCAGACATGTCGTACCTACGGTGCGCTCAAATGCTCATGCGTCAGTCACAAGTGCGGCACTAGCTCTGATTTGTGCAACATCAAAATCAGCCGGAGGGGAGCAAATACCTGTGGTTGCAGTTCACAGCTCGCATTTTGCAATTTTTTGTGAAATGAAGGGGGAGCTTTTCCCAGTGTCACAGCATACACACACAGCCACCAAAGGCACTTTTCCATGAGTTTGCACACATCGGAAACATTTTCCCACAGTGAGAAACTTTTTTTTTCTCGAGGAAGTTGATTTTTTTTTTTGTTTTCGTTCCTCCCAGGAACGATGCAGCTCAGTCAGATGATGATGACAAGTCTCAGGCTCCGCTGGCCGACACAGACGGAGGAAAACTGAAACAGAAAACGTAAGGATTGACGCCTCCTTGCGGTCCCCCGCCGGGATCTGGCTTCGCCCCTCTCACCACACGGTTTAATGTCGAATTAATATCATTTGTTGTCGTTCCTGACTACTGAACAGAACCCAGTTTAAAAAGTTTCTGGGCAAGTCCGTGAAGAAGGCCAAGCACCTCGCTGAGGAATACGGAGAAAAGGCGGTGAATAAAGTGAAAAGCGTGCGTGATGAAGGTAAAAAGAACAGATTTAACTTCATTTGACCCAGACGTTTAACTCGCACAAGATGATCCACAGAGTTGTGTCGCCGTGTGCGTAACTTCTAATTCTTGCCATTGTGTTATTTACCCTATTTTCTGTGAGCTTCGGGGAAAGTTCTTGTTAATTTTAAAGGATTTGTCGGTGCTTGCTCTCGCGCATGACACCTTTTTTTCGAGGTCAGTGTTGCTCATTTTGCTAATCAAGTTGGTCCTGTTGTTCGTGGTGGGCACAGTTTTCCATACAGATCCGGATGATCCATCCTCCAGTGATGATGAAGGGATGCCCTACACCAGGCCCGCCAAATTCAAGGCAGCACACAGCTTCAAGGGCCCGTTTGACTTTGATCAGATTAAGGTGGTACAAGATCTAAGTGGAGAGCACATGGTAAGAAGAATTTTTTAATATGTATCCTTTTTTTTTTTTTTTTTTTTTTTTTTTTTTGGATCTTTGATAACTGTGTCTTCTCCTCAGGGGGCCGTGTGGACGATGAAGTTCTCCCACTGTGGGAGGCTGCTTGCAACTGCGGGCCAAGATAATGTGGTTCGCATCTGGGTTTTGAAGACTGCCTTTGACTACTTCAATAACATGAGATTAAAATACAACACTGAAGGTAGCCTCATCAGTAAGGAAGGTGAAGTTTCCTCCGTTGTGTGATGACTCACCGCTGACTTTCGATTTGGCCCTTCCAGGTCGAGTTTCACCTTCTCCATCTCAGGAAAGTTTATGCTCCTCCAAATCGGATACTGATCCGGGGGTGAGTGTAGAGAATGAAGGTTCTGACTTCCTCTGGTGCCAGAAGAAGATCTTACCAGACTCGGCTGTCCTTTCGTAGTAGAGCTTGTTATCATTTATTGACTCCATCCCTTATCTTCCCACTAACTTGCATTTTAGACGAGTTCTGTTCCAGATGACCCAGACACAGAAGACAGGAACGCCCCTTTTCGCCAAGTCCCCTTCTGCAAGTACAAAGGTCACACAGCTGATCTGCTGGACCTGTCCTGGTCAAAGGTAACGCCTCTTCCTCTTTCTGTCCCTCCTCATCACCGATTTTGCACGTTTTCAGTGCAACTTTTTGTTTGTTCTGTCCCATTTGTGTAGAACTTTTTCCTGCTCTCCTCATCCATGGATAAAACGGTCCGACTATGGCACATATCCAGGAGGGAGTGCCTCTGCTGCTTCCAGCACATCGATTTTGTCACGGCCATCACTTTCCATCCCAGAGTAAGCCGAGTCACCCGGCGGCACGCCCCCCTTGGCGCACATCGCACATCACCCGGCCTTTTAATTGTAACAGTTATTTCCGCTTTTCCCAGGACGACAGATACTTTTTAAGCGGCTCTCTAGATGGGAAGCTACGGTTGTGGAACATTCCAGACAAGAAGGTGGCGCTGTGGAACGAGGTGGACGGCCAGACGCGCCTCATCACCGCCGCCAACTTCTGTCAAAATGGCAAATACGCAGTCATCGGTACCTATGACGGCAGATGCATCTTCTACGACACAGAGGTGCCGGGCCGAGCCACGTCGTTCTACTAACATGATTCATAACGCCCGCTTTCTGTCTGTAGCAACCCAAATTTGAGAACTTATTGTGAAGTATTTTTGCTCCTCGCAGCGTCTGAAATACCACACCCAGATACACGTGAGGTCCACCAGAGGCAGGAACAAAGTTGGACGCAAAATCACCGGCATTGAACCTTTACCTGGAGAGAATAAGGTAACGTCTGATCTCCGCTGGAGCTGCACGTACTGTGCTGCGTGCACCCGGAGCGTTTCACGAGACAAAAATTCTCACCCCACGTCTCTCTCTTTGTAGATTTTGGTGACGTCAAATGATTCCCGCATTCGCCTTTACGACCTGAGGGACTTGTCTCTGTCCATGAAGTACAAAGGTTACGTCAACAGCAGCAGCCAGATCAAGGCCAGCTTCAGGTGAAGATGATTCCCTTTCCCAGCCGGCGTTTTGACTCGAGCGCTTTCTTCAAGCATTGGCAACGTCTGACTTCTGACAGCATTTACAGCTTTAACTCTCAAGACAAAAATGGCACTCCTCGCTGTTTATGTATGACGCGACCATCACGCAACCGTTTTCCCCGCAGCCACGACTACTCCTTCATCGTCAGCGGCTCGGAGGACAAGTACGTGTACATCTGGAGCACTTACCACGACCTGAGCAAGTTCACATCCGTGCGACGGGACCGCAATGATTTCTGGGAAGGGATTAAAGGTAACAGTACCATGTTGACCGATTAACAGCATTTGAATATATCCTAATGTCATCCATTTGTTCCTCTTGATTAAACCAGACTTGTTTATCTTTCAGCACACAATGCGGTGGTCACGTCGGCCATTTTTGCACCCCACCCAGGTCTCATTGTTCCACAGGAGACCGGAACCGAGAAGCCAGAGGCAGAGTGCAAGAGTCTGGAACCCACGGACTCTGAAACGATACCCTCGGGTAAGGCTTGAATTAATCGGTGGGGAAAAGTTCAAAAAAGTCTAGACTGTTATTTCGGTGCTTAAAAAGCCTCGTGTGTCGCAGGAGCCCTGAAGACGGACCACACGGAGGTTCTGCTCTCTGCCGACTTCACCGGAGCCATCAAGGTTTTCGTCAATGTAAAAAAGTACTGAGCACTCGAGGGGTCGTCGGGTCTTCATACGCAGGCCAGTCTGTCGGAGGTCAGTCCTGGAGGTGACGGGCAGCCTGTCAGGGGCCATTTAAACTCGGCCAACTACCGGACGGTGGTCGCTCCGAGACGACAAAGCGCCGTGTGCAACATTTCAGGAGAACAGGGACCCTGAAGCGGAGGATGAAGCGACGGGTGCGACAGGAGGACTGTACAAAGCAGACAGGGCGCCACTCCTTGTCACAACTCTATTTTTTTATCTTTAATACCAAGCAACTGTGAATGGTTTGGCATTAAAGAGCTGTACATGCCAAGTGTTCGAGCAGAAAACGGCCTCTTCAGAGACGGGCGCGCGAGTGTGTAAATTTACAGCTGTATGACCGAGAGCGAGCGTAGATAGGCGGCTACCTGTAATCGTTTGGGCACCTTACTGGTTACTTTTTTTTTTTTTTTTGCTCCCACATTTCAAATGGCCACTCCCGAGAGGTGCAAGACACTGTCCTAACTGTAAGTCATAAATTTCAATGTGTCTCTTTTGTGTTAAAAGATGTAACCATTAGTCTTGGAAACCAAGTGATTTGAAATGTGATTTACCAATTATTTGTGCCTATAAAAGTCTAGATTGCTTTTGTCAAGATTTCCTCAGCTGATGATAGCAAACCTACGGTACAGGAAATCTGTATACATTTATTAATGATTAGGGCTGGATATCCGCCTGTTTCGCAGAAACAGCACCGGCCCTCAAGTACTTTTGATACCTTTTTTCTTTGTTCAATGAAAGCACATTTCATTATGTAAAAGAGGACTGTAAATTTACTGTGCAACATTGCATATTTACTGCTTTTGTAAACATAACCAAATGATGCTCCGATAATTTCCTCAATAAAAAATCCGTTCAAAACTGGAAGGACGCCCGTTAATAACATTTCGAATTACATCCGTTTAGAGGAAAATGTTGACCCGTGGCCCGACCAATCACGTCCTCCACCTCCTGCGAGAGTAACAAAACACCTTTAATCACCAGCAGTGATTTATTTACTGTCTGGGCTTTGTAGCAACATTTCTAATTATCATTTTTAAAAAGAAACAAAAACATTAAAACAAATATATATATATAATTAGTTACAGTGTTTAAACTTCATCATACAAAAGAGGGCTGAGTCTTCTGTGGATGCGAATGATTGGGACCAAGAGAGCAGACTACTGGAGGACAGATGTGCGTTTGTGTAACCATGGACACCAGCTGCCTCGTGCGGCGTAGACGACGCGGTCCGCGGTTGAGAGTCAGTGTTTACTTTTCTTCGTCTTTTTGTGGGAGCGATGCGGTGACCGTGACCTGGACTTCTGCGCCTTCCGGTCCGAAGACGGTGATCGGGAGCGTTTGGACCACTTGGGAGATCTTGTCCTGTTCCGGAAGGTAGAACATATGGCAGAGTGACTTTGACGATAAAGAAATCGGGAAGAATGCATTCGCGCTCTGCAAAAAAAAGTCTACTGGCACTTGCTTTAAAGGAGAGATGCTACTTGACTTCCAGGTTTGCTCGTCAGAATCTCTGCTCCGTCCTCGTCTCCTGTCCCCGTCGTCGCTTCTCCTGCTCCTCTCTTTGTCCTTCCTGTCGTCCTTCGGCCTGTCTTTGCTCTTGGATGTCGGCCTCTCGTTCTTCTCCTCGTCTTTTTCAAACTCCTGCGTTAAGATAGGATGAAACGTGGCAATAAAAGCACCACATGGAACTCGTAACCACGGCGTTGGCATGAGCCTGGGGGGGGGGGTTCTCTGCAATAGGGGCCTGTTAGATCCCCGTCGACCGTGATCTGCACGCTGTTCCTCCTGCTGTCATGGAGAACTTAATCTCTTCATAAATTTGCACCATTTCACTAAGCTGGGTTTTAAGTAGTAGAAGCGCTTTCGTAAATGGTGCCCCCAGACAGTTTAAGATCAATTAAAGTTGTATTCATCCTACAAATCAGGGATGGTTGCAATCTCACTTCTGACACCCCAATGATCACCTTCTGCAGCAGCTTGTTCCTGTACTGTGCCACCTGTTGTTGGATGCTCATCCCAGACTTCCTTTGCCTCTTTCCAGACTCCAACTCATCCTGGACCTTCATGACCTTCACCTGTCGCAGAGACGGTATTGAATAAGTTCTCCGTGTTTTCGACCTAGCTTTCACGCTGTCCGATTGTTCAAAATGCAGCCGTTTCCAGTCGTCAAAAGGTGAAATTAGAAAAAAAAAAAATCACTGTTTTCAGCAAATCTCCGGCACGTCGCCGCGTTGGACGCGCGCGCTCACCTCCAGCTCCCTCAACCGTTTTCTTTTGCTCTCGGACATTTGGAAGCTTCTTAGCGAGCTCTGGAAGTCCGCGCTGTCGTATTTGGAGGAGCTGCCGGAGCCCTCGCTGCTGTCACTCTCCGAGTCCTCGTCTCCATCCTGGGAGTTGGCACTGTCGCCAGGAGAGAGAGAGAGAGGGGGGGGGGGGG
>CAAKHG010014408.1:0-10969 GCA_901007715.1 Dactylopterus volitans
TGTATTTAAGGCTGCATGTAGTCTCTGTCAGGATACGCTGGCTTATGTTTGTGTGCTAAATCTGTACTAAATTTTGACTGTTTTTTGAAGGCTTTAAGGTCTGTCAAATGTCAACATTTGCCGGCATAAGATTTTGTTTTTACCATTCCAAGTACAGAATAACATTCAGTTTCCTCATTTACATGTTAGATATTTTCACCCACGATGTGCAGCTGTTTGTTTACGATGGGCAGTTTGTTGAATGTGACTACCCAGGAAGCAAGAGAATCCTATGAATGTCTCATCATTATTCTACTCCATAATTTGGAACCCTAAAAAAATCCTGCCTGTCACAGGACCTTGAGTGTGAGTGTTTTGACATAATGATCGAAAGCACCCAAAACCCACCACATACTGTAGCTGTTCAACCTTTGCTTGTTTAGATTGTTTAATGATGCAGTGAATATTTCCTAAGCACAACATAAAGGATAATAATGTAGTCTTTTATTTTTTACTTTCTCCCCTCCACGCTCTTACCTTACTTTACCATCACCTTGGTATTTCATGCTAAATAGATAGAAGCTAAAACTTAATTATAAATACAATTCAAAAGGCAGCAATGACAATACACAGTATGCTCTGTTTCCCCCCCTTGTGCCTTGTTACTGCTTCCCATGCTGATTATTCTCGTTTATAGCTCTCTGCTTTGCCTTTCTATTTTTGTCTTGTGCTGTTTCATCTGTAACTCTCATCCTTTATTGCATTTAATTCCCCTTTTAAAAACACATTGGCTTCACCCTTACCTGTGAAAAAAAGGATGCTAGCAAAGGAAAACAGCATAGTTTACCAGAACTAATCCCCTGTTGTGTTTTTTTTGTTTTTGTTTTTTTTTGCTACCAATACAAACCCACCTCCTGTGCTCCCCCCCCCCCTCTCCTCTCCATACACCTGTGCACAGGAGGAAATTAGTCATAACAAAATATCGTTAAAGTGCCAAATCTAGCTCCAATTAGGGGAAGCTGATGCCTCGCCTTTGATGTTACATGTAAAGGTAAAAAAGATGGTTTTCATTAAAAGATGAGGGTGTGTGGGGGTGATGAAGACAAATGGATGCTCATTAAACATCTGAGAGAGGGGATAGTTGGACTCAGCACTGTGAAATACTTGCTTTGAAGGGACCATGCTTTCAAGCTTTTTCATTTTTAACCCTATGAAACCTAATCTATTTTTGGTTGTCCTCTACTCATTGCTGTAATAATGCTTGTATACCATAAATCCTGTTGCAAAATAAAGCAATTTGTTTTCAAGACAACCTTGGCTGTCAGAATATGTGTTCTGTTGTGATGTCACTTGAATCTATAAATAAGTTGAGAGACCACAAAACAAAAGAAAATGTATATCATGAAACGATAATTGAATCTTAAGGAATAAACAGCAAAAAACAAAGGTGAACAAGCTTTTTGGTTGACTTATGTAACCGGTGGACTTCAGCGTTCTCTGCGTTGTGTTGTGACTAAGACCAAATCGGGTGTGTCTTCAGAAAAATTCTCTGTTTATTTACATCATCTCTCCCAAGAAGTACAGCAGCATAAAGGACATTCATTAAATTTCATTAAAACAGGAAACATACCTGACGGCAAGAAGTAAAAACAAAATCTCCCGTCAATTACCGTCACACAGCTCGGGCTCCTACACAAATCAAGCAACACAAGAACATATTAAAACATTCCAAGATAAATTCAAGCTACAAAACAAACTTCCGAACATAACTTAACAACCCTAAAAACCGACATTATAACAAGAGCAATCACGCTTACCTCTCCCATGAAGTACAGCAGCATAAAGGGGAGAGGTAAGGCGGGAGACACCCTCTTATAGGAGGGGCACCCCCAAAGGTGACCGTAGGGATACCAAACGTATCAAACGTTCCACATATCCATTCCACAATCTCAGTGTCAAGTAAACCAGAAAAAAAAAAACAACAACAACAACAACAAACACATTTTGTGTAATTATAACAGTCAACATAACAAATATGTCTCTGGCACACATACAGTATAGCTGCTGTAAAAATGACGCTGTTACACTTAAACTGTTCCCAGTGTCTTGGAATTCTGAAATTTAACATCCTAGGTTATGCAGTTTTCAGAAATACAGTTTATACAATATTCACACTTTTTCAGTGTGGATAAAAGGATTTTTTTTCTTGCTATATACGTTTTTGTGAAATCTGCATAGTGTTTGTTGGATTTACTCTTGTCCATTATTTCAGCTGCTGATCGCTAAATATAGAGGACTGTGTCAGCCACAGCACATTTAATAAGGATCCTCATTAAAATGTGCACATCTATTTATTAAACTTACCAGCAATTGAAGAACAGAACTGAAGTTGAAGAGCAGAGAAGAAGAAAAAATGAGCATGTAAACAAAAATATCAAAGAAGAAGACAAAGAACATGAGAGAAAAAAAGGTGCTGGAACGAAGGAGTGTTATTTCTTGTGATGTGTCATCTCCAGTCTAGCGAAAAGCAGTCTGGCCTCAGGCCTACAGGCCAGGCTTGGTCACACTAAGAATGCAGGCCACCTCCACGCGCGCAGGGGTCAGGTTAACAATGCCAGCTCAAATCTTGTTTTTTCACCTCAAAAAATGTTTCGGCTCTCAAAGTAAAACCAGAGACTCCATGTGTGCCCAGAAGTTCAAACTGAAATCCTGTCTCACTGAAAACAGCAAACTGTGTGAATTACAAATAGAAACTGGGACATTGTTTCTAGGAAGACCAGCGGTAAGAGACATAATGACTTCACACTGCTGTGCTTGCCCACTCCTTCACTTGAAGAAAAGCAGCAATCTCAGTTTCAAAATAGAGTTTCAGAATACAAAAGCTTGTCAAAATCTTCAGTCTGTGTGAAATACCAGAGGTAGAGGGGACATTTATGTATATTTTTATTCTGGGCATATTAGCATTTTGTCCAAAGCACTGTTGTGCCTTAGCACACATTTACACAACTGCTACACATAGCTTTGCATATTATTTAGTTACCTTATATTGCTGTTGAGCTAAACTATCCACGCGCACCGTGGGGTTTTCTTGTAAATTAAAGGAAGCTACAGTATGTTCAAATTTGAGTCCCCTTCCCGAGAAAAACATATTAACTTTGTTATATATATCAGGTTGTTTTTAGGTATTCCAAGCCATATGCACAAAATAAGCTATCACTGTCCTGGATTAATAGTGACCCAATCTTAGAAAACAATTCCATTTTAGGAGTTATTGATAGAAAACACAAGGAAATAATCATTACGACTTGTAGGCCGGGGCTATCTGAATCTTTTTGGGTGGTGTGTGAAATGATTACAGGAGTAGATGCTAGCTTGTTAATTAGGAGCTAAGAGGAGAAGTGAATTGTTCTGCAGCCAGGTGACTGTGAACAGAAAAAGGCCGTGGCAAAATTGACACATTCATGGATTCCCAATACTGATGGAGTTACATCCATGCCATTTTAAGACCATGAATGACTTTTTTCATCAAGAAAACACTTTAACATGTTATTTTGAGGCACATAGAATAATTTTTTTACAAAACCTCTAGAGGTTGTCTTCAAGTGATACATCCTTGGTGCATTTTGTGTTCCTGTCAACTGTAGATCAGTGAAATATGTGAAACCATCATGAGGCTCATGTAATGTGTTTGTCCTTGTACATGACATACAGAAAAAGGGGGCCGACAAACTGGTCGCTTCCAAAGAGGCTGCATCAATAATTAGCAAAATATTCAGGAAAATACCATCTGGGGAACCTCTTCCTCTTTATCCGTATCAAACACTTGCGATTCAATAAGGGTTAAAAAAGAAAAGAAAGCAACCTTCCAGTTTATGTGACTAAAGATCATGTGTGCTATATAACATATAGAATACATATCTCTTTGTCCAAATCCTCACAGTGGAATGCTGTATTCAATTTACGGTTAATTGATTATGCATACTGTTGTGCTCAGAGCGCTCAGCCTCGCACAGGGCATCATTTGTTGAGCTCACACTGTTGAGCAGTGTTGATATCATAGGCCTTGCACACAGGCCTCATAAATGTTGTGCTTTAATTATTATTATTGTTGGTTATCAAAATTAGTAAAATATTAATATTGAGATATTATTAGTTGCTATAGAAGACTAATAGGATTTAATTTTACATTAAATCCACCTCGGGGAACCAGATAACCAATGTTGCAAATCAGTCTGAGGTTATTCTGTTAACATACAACTTCATTGATAATTAAGTTAATAACTATAATCAAATTACTTTATTAACAGTAGCACAGATGAAGGATTTGGAAGTTCTTTGCAGAGAAGTGGCAGAATTCACTTTGTACCACACCAAACAGAAAAGCATGTTTAAAGAAGTTTATTGATTAAGAAAAGACACTGAAACAACAAACAAAGGTAGAAATAAAGGTGTGTGTGTCTGCAAGATGACCTAAGGCTGACCAGCGTGATGCTGGGGAAGGGGAACAAGGTTGTGACCCTCTGTTCACTGCTGAGTCACCCTATACGCCAATGACCAGTCAAATGGCGAATGAGAGACGAAACAGCAAGCCGAAGTAATATTGAATTCGATCAATAAATATATTGACAAAGTTGATAAGTTCTATTCTTAGTCAAATGCAGATGAGGTAAGCTGACTAGGCCCAGTATGTTACCAGGTCACATGAATGAGAAATATGCCACTGAGGTGTTGGTATGCGATTTCTGCTGCTATAAAGTTCAGTTGATGTAGCGTCTAGTTTGCTGTCCTTGTCCAGTGAACTTTGGAAGTCTTTGCTGCTGTTGAAGTCTGGTTTCCTCAGTTCTCCTGGTGGAGTTAGACCAGGCTAACTCTGTGGCTCCTTGGGTGGTTAAAACTCAACTGGCAGGCTATGTGTCATGCCAGTGGTGTTCGTCTTGTCCTTTAGTAGGCACTTGCATCGCTACCAAGGCTTAGTCCAGTGGAGGCCCCTGCCTTATGCAGGCCTCATGGAGGGTTGAAGCAGCTGAGCAGCAGCAGCAGCAGCAGCAGCAACTGAGGAGCAGCAGCAGCAGCAGCAACTGAGAAGCTGCTTGAGAACTGGAGCTGGAGAGCTGATAAGAGCAAAGAGAGGAAGAGCAGGAACATGGAGCAGAGAGGGGGTGAAGGGTGCTTCTTTTTGATATATGGTCTGGTGACCTCAGTGGTCCTGGCCATGTAGTAGCCAATGGAAGCTGAAGTTTGGGTTTTCACATCCAAGTGTGAAAGTTTGAGGAATCCTGGGAGATTGAATGTAATGGCTATCCTTTGTCTGGAGAGCAAAGGAAACATGCGGTCTTGTCCTCCATTTTGTATGGACGAGGGGACAACATTACTATGATTGATTTTGTTTCACATGCAGTAGAATATATTTATACATTGAAAGTTTAAGATGCTCTCATACAGTATAACTTGATCACCACTTGTGTACATTAGTCAATGCTGGAACCACTGAATGGCTTATGCACATTTCAATAAATACTTGAATCTGGAGCCCTCTAATCCTGTATGTGAGTCCTGAAATACTGCATGTGGGTGCTTAGCTAAGTGAATGTAAATGCCAAAAACATCAGTCTTCTTTTCTTCTCTACTTTTGCTTAGCTCAGATGGTCGGCACATCAGGGTGCTGTTGTGTAATGTGCATTCACATGTTTAACACGTTTCCCACAAAACTGTTAAGTAATGCTGGCATGTCGTCTGTTGTGTTGTCCACAGGGAAGTTTTCCCACACAGCTGATATAAAAGAAGCACTCTCACTCCTGTGCGGTTCTGCTTTTTGTGGTTTGTTTGATTTTACTCTTCTTCTGTTTAATGGCGGTTGGCAAACTGCATTTAGGTGCATTACCACCACCTGGATTGGAGTGTGGATTACTGTCATGTACGATACTTTTCATTTAGATGTATTTGTTGCTTGACTATATGTACTTTACAGTGACATTAGTACCATGACAGTTCAGAATGAATGAGTAGCCTTACACCCCTAATAGATACTAAACACAAGTACAGTGCTGTTATCCACTGCTTGTGAGCTCCAGTCATTAAGCCCTAAATTGTCATTTAGACATTTCCTGCCTTCTACTATTCATTAGTTTTGCCATTTGTCATGTCATGCTCATCATTAATAATGATGGTTCCCCTCAACTGTTTTGAAACAGTGTGGCACATGAACAAATAAGTGGCAATTTTGGGATTTAACCCATGACTTCTGAGATAATGGAGCATTAATCAAGCTCCTCTGACCACTTGGCAACACCACCTGAGTTGGAGGTGTCTTCCACTGCTGTAAACATGGCACTGTCAAATATTCGCCCTTTACCCTAACACAGCTTCGAGGTCAGATAAGTCATTACATCGAAAGGAAAAACTTACTGCACCTACTTCTCTTGGAAATAGGTGCAGTAATATTGGCACATGGAGTCAGATTCAGATCATCCACTGATTCAAAATTACTGGGAGAAAAGGGTGTCATACAAAACTGTGATGTCTTGCATATTGAGAAGGGTTTTACGTCATATTAATCTCTTTTGCATTTGACACCCTCTTCTATCTAAATATAAATTGACAGTTAGCTCAGCAGTCGAATTTAAATGTTACTCATGAGACAGTGGGGATATTTTTTGTTAATCCGCTTTCTATGGAATCATTCACAATTAAATTATTTTTGTTCTTATCTAAGAACATAGACAAAAATGGCAAGGAAGCCTAGTGTGAGGTAGTTAAAGGTGAAAACCACGAATAATTTCTAAAGGTTTTGTTCATCATCCATGGCAAGGCTCAAGACGGGGACGGAGCAGACCTCCATTATCAAACACATCAAAAACATTCACCAGTAACTTGTAATTGTTAATTCCATGAAAGTTGTCTAATTAATTTGACTCAGAAATAAAGCTTTTATATTTTTCATTTCTCAAGCAAGGTTCTCTCTACTTTCAGTCAATATGCCTTTGCAAATTACTTGTAGTATAAAGGCACATGCATGGAGACTCCTTCTTCCCAAAATGTGAACACAGTCATGTCTTCAGCAAAGGATAATGTCAACTCCTATTTCATCCAGCACGGTATTGTAAAATAGAATTTGTTCAACATATCAACTGACTTTTGAGATACAAATGTGAATCAGACATGCATGTATAATGGCTTGGTGTCAACCAGCTGCGATTATGTGTGATCTCCAGCACGCTGCGTTAATGATCACTCAGCACTGGTTAGCCGACATAAATTCTCTCTTATCTCCTATGATGATGAGTGCATCAGTCTAAATGTCAGCAAAGGGAGAATATTTGTTACAACAGAGAAATCCTCTTGTACACTGATGGCACGCTTGAGGTTTGTGTACACAATGTTAAATCTTAAATCTTATTTCTGCTCCATATTTTTTTTCTAAAAAAAAAAAAAAGTGTGTGTGTGTGAGTGAGTGACTGAGCGAGAGAGAGAGAATATTCTATTGGAAGTTAGAATATAGGAGTCCTTGTGTACAAAAAAAAAAAGAAAAACACAAGTTCTATCATAATTATTGAATTTTCACCAGGGTACGAAAATGGTGAATTCCAAATGATGTAATTTACATTGCATTGGTGGTACGATGTCTATTGTTTTGTCCTGATTGATGCTGAAAAGTTCGTAGTTACTGACAAAACAAAAAAGTATTCCATTCATGTTTTTGATTGATTTCCTCCTTTTATAAAACATTATCATTTCAGTGCAGTTGTTAAACACTACAAAACTATCAATTATTCTCATTCATCTCTAGTTACTGAACAATTAATTTGCAAAACTTTTCAAGGGAGGGCTGAACACAGTAGAACAATTAAAAAAAAAAATTAAAAAAAAGAGTTAATTTCAGTGTTTGAAATATAAAGTAACATACTGTCTATTCAATGAACAGTTGGAAATATTTTGTCTCCCAAACAAAGCATCGTGTGAGGGTGACATCTTTGAAACAATGGGAGTGTGGTGCTTCTTGTGGCTGCCTTGACAGACCTCTAAAAACATTCCACATTTTCAAAATGTTGATAACTCATTATCAAATTCATCAAAGCCGTTTTTCTTTAGCATGTACATTATTCTCCATTTGATTTACGATGTTACGTGCAGATGAATGGTTGAACCCAAAGCAGCAGGAGGCTACAAAAACTATAACCAAAGACACCCAATAATGGGGACAAAACCACTGGAGTCGTGATGTCTGGTCTGCAGGACGCGTGAGCGGCAGAACAGGAAGCAAAGCACCACGATTGCCTGAAGCTCGACACTGGGGAGACGAGAGGAAAAGGCGAGAGTTACAAATCTTACGTGAGGCGACTTTAGGCCGAGAAACATGCAGACCTGCAAAGGAGCCTTTCCACGCATGGGTTTGAAGCTGAAGGAATTATCTGGCGTCGAAGCGGCGTAGGTGAGGCCCATGTAACGTGACACTGATGACGCCAGATAGGAGGCAGGTGGGTGCCTCGCTGCAGCCCAGAGGAATCGGGGGGGCCACACCTCCAGCCGACGTCAGACCTGAAAAGGAACTCAAAAACACACCACACACAAAACACAAAGCACAAAACCCCCAAACCCTGGCATACTGTTTACATTTATAATATCTTCTTGTCAGTTTGGCCATCACATATAAATCACTTTGAATTATTTTTTATTTACTTTTTCTATCTTCTGTACAGTGTCCTTGGGTGACTTGAACGGCACTTTCAAATAAAATGTATAATTATGATTAGACTTGCAATTTGAATTGTACTAAAGTTGGTACTATATATGTAGTAACATATTTAAGTGAAATACCACTGCAATTATTGTAAGTAGAGTGGAATTATCCACTGCTCGCCATCAAGTTGCAAAATGGTTGTATTGGTACTCATTATGTTTGAACATTCAAGCATTTGCTACTTTTGAAGGATTTCCCACATCTCTGCTCAGTAGGGAGCTTTTGACCTTTAGACAAAGCTGTTTCATATTTCAAGGGAATCAAAAGGGCACACACACACACACAAACACGCGCGCGCACACACACACACACACACGTGCACGCCTATTTAGGTCACACACATGCAATCAAATAAAAATGCCTGCTACATCCATCAATACACCTATCCATCGCTCTCCCCACAAAGTCTGCCAAAACACATTCACTGATCTGGCTCATCAACAAGCACCACTCTATCTTTCTCGTCATCTTTCTCCTGTGCATAGACAAACACACACACACACACACACACACCCTCGAAATTCTCTGCTAACGAACATCAGCAGCCATTACAAAATTCCCCTGTTCATTTTCTCCCTTTAACGAGTTTCAATCAGCTAACGGGGAACTTTGAAGTGGTGAAACTCAAATAATTAGTGAATACTGAGGAAGTGGTGTGGGTGAAAAAGAAAACAGCAGAGGTAAGAGACACATAAAAGAAAGGACTCAAGACCAAACAAAAAAGAAAAAAGAGAATGAAGGAAAGAAAGGACAGAGTGACTATAATGGGAGAGAAGCAAGAAAGTAAACATTTTCTTGCTTCTCAGGCCACAGCGAGACAGATGCATGGTTCGACTCAAAGGCAAAAAACTGCAGACAAGTGTTGAGAGGACGGCAGGAAGCATTTTTCCATCCTCTGTTTTCACCAATAATTCCGACAGGGAAAGAGAAAGCGAGATAAGAGAAACAGTAGGCAGAGAAGGAAAATAAAAACTAAAGAAAGGTAATGATAGAGTGGGAGTGGGACAGGTGGAAGGAGAGAGGAAAGATAATACCAAAACAGTTTCTGTTAAACATGCAGGAAAAAGAGAAATGCTTACGGCAGGAAAAGAAACAAATATGGCAAATGGCGGAAACAAATACAGTAAATTTATACACACACATACACTAGTGCAAGTTGCAGGACAGGCCATGCGCATGTAGAACACACACACACATGCTGATATATCTATCTGGTGTATATATAGATAGATAGATAGATAGATAGATAGATAGATAGATAGATAGATAGATAGATAGATAGATAGATAGATAGATAGAGACAGACCAGGCCACTGTCTTCCATTGCCCCCTTATCCAGTTCTTCAGCATTGCACAAGCGTCAGCATTGGCACCCTGAGTGGCTTGCAGCTATACCAATACGCAACAAACCGGGATGCACTGTGTATTAACATCAACATTAAGAACAAAAAGTTCCCGTATATAGCCCACCCACTAACAGATGCCATGATAACATGTTAATTTATGTTATTAACTTCACCTGTTGTGGTCACTCATATATATAAAATATACCTGAACTCACATTCGTGGGCAAGCCGGGTTGGAAAGAGAAGGCAAGAAAAAAAAGGGAGATCTAGAAAAGCAGATCTGCACGTCACACTTTTCTTATCAGCCCAGGCGAATTGAGGAAAGAGTTTTATCTTTGCTGGTCATATTTGAAACGCTCCGTTGTCTCCATTTTCTAACAATATAAAAGTTTGATAAGAATCACCACCCAGCTAACAGCATTCATATATGTCTAATAACATTTATTCAAACACTGGAGATTTCTTTTTCTTCTCTCTGTCTCTCTTCTCTAATGGGAGGCCAGATTTCACGACGCATTAGCAGCCATAGAGACTGGAAACCAAACACTAAGCTTTCTTAATGATAAATGTTGCTCTCGAAGGTGAGGAAGCATTTACAACATCTGTCATAAGTCTTGGGGGGGGGGGGCATAATACACTTGAAGGTGAGGACACTGCTTATTTTTGGTAAAGCTGTTGGGCAAGTTCTAAGCTGTTTTCATGGATTTATTCTTTGTTAAACTCAATCTGCCTTAATGGATTTTGTTAATCAAAAGTGAAAAGACAAATTATAAATGCGCTGTTTAGTTAAAAACACACACACACACACACACACACATCAATGCAGACACACACGCGCGCGCTCACACAGCATCTCGGGTGCTGCTTAAGCGTTCCCGACCTGCTACACACTTGCACAGCTGCTTCC
>CAAKHG010014411.1:0-20007 GCA_901007715.1 Dactylopterus volitans
TTTTTCTAGGCCATGTACTGTGTCTAAACTGTGTCAGGCTGATAGAGTGGATGATGGGTCATTCTTCATGGCCTTTCTCCTCCACATCATAATGAGATTAAGTTAATTGTGGCACTGGAACTGTAGATTACTCTCTTTTTCAGGATCTGTTGCAGTTTTGTGTCCATCACTTTATTGTGCGCCTTTTGGATCAAATTTATAACATTTTTGTTAATGGGAACTTAATTACTTTTTAACGATGCCAGCACTGCGACCAGGTGAAATGCTGGACTGAAGTCCTACAGTGAACAAACCAGGCAATGGTTTCTTTCAGCTCTTCTTGAATTATGTTTCTTCATTGGGGCAACGCCCCTGTCATCATGACGACAGATGTCCCTTGGTAGTGGGTGGGAAAGAACTAATTTTTCTGGCAGAGGAATTACATTTTTAACAGCTGATGTCAGCTGTGATTTTTTTTTCTCAGATGTAGATAGATACTCTGCTGAAAAGGCATTCACACAATTGGTATAGTTAGTTAATGGGTTCTGTTCTGTAGCTGCAAAGCCGGGAACTTTGGTTTGCTGCAAAAAAAAATCTTGGGCTGCAAACAGATGGGACATCAGAGTTGTTTATCACGTTCATGACAGCTTGAAAGCACAAACCAGGTGGTTCTATTTGGGCCTCAGTTTAAAAGAAAGATCGCTGCTGAATTACAGATGAGGCAGCTTGACATCTACGATTATTAGGAATGCAACAATCCATCATCTGCATAAAAAAAGATCCTCTAACCTTTTCAGTTGTTTGTGTATGTTATCAATTATAGTTCTTAGAAAGGAAGAAAATCTCAGTCAGCCAAGATCAGAGTCAGCAGGCCAGAAATTTGAGAAACTGGAAATCGTCCCCATCGTCAAGAAATTTGCGATCTCCAAAAATGATTAAGATATTTTATTTGGCGCAGGATAGTTTGGAGTAATGTTTGTCTGTAATTAGCTCATGTTTTTCTGCATCTGAAAAAAAACTTCTTTCTTTACCTGTCTTTCTTGTCTCCTTTCACAGACCCTTGACCCTTGTACTGTCCCGTGAAGTTGCCCACCATGCGCGAGTACAAGCTTGTGGTCCTGGGATCAGGGGGCGTGGGAAAATCTGCATTGGTGAGGGACGACCACTGACAGGAATTACAGATTTATTTTGAAATCATAATATACTTGATGTGACTATGAAGCAGTTTAGAGTATTTTAGATCTTACAATGAAAAGGCCAATCCTTTGTTCACATAAATGTGTATATTTTGTTTCATTACTCATATATTGAATATTGAAATCAATTGTATTTTGAGAAATGTGTTTGTATGATATAGTGCCTTCTTGATGTGCTTTAGTCTGTAGTGAGTCTTTGCTCCTCAGTCATTGTTTTCTTGTTTGTATTTGTCCGATCCAGACTGTCCAATTCGTGCAAGGCATTTTTGTGGAGAAGTACGACCCCACAATAGAAGACTCCTACAGAAAGGTAATGCCCGAAAAACATGCTGTAGGCAGTTTTACAAGCAACTCAGCAACTGGCTGTGAAAGCCACTTGTCTTACAAAAATCTACCCAATTTTTTTTTTTTCTCACAGCAAGTCGAGGTTGATGGGCAGCAGTGCATGCTGGAAATCCTTGACACAGCAGGAACAGTAAGTCAAGACACACTTGCCATCGAGCTCTGACTTCAAAGGTAAATTCAAACAGGCTGCGTACATCCTCTGTCTTGTTATCACTTTTTAGGAACAGTTCACAGCTATGAGGGACCTGTACATGAAGAACGGCCAAGGCTTTGCTCTGGTCTATTCCATCACCGCACAGTCAACGTTTAATGACCTACAGGACCTTCGGGAACAGATCCTTCGAGTAAAGGACACTGAGGATGTAAGTGTGATGTTCCGAGAGTTTTTTTCCTCCCTCATCTACTACTTACTGTATTTGAAATGAAATGATGACGTGTTTTGTTTTTTACGGGAATTGTTGTAGTGTAACATGGAAGTATCACATTAAACTACTGTTGTCTTCATCCATAGGTCTTTAGTTGAATTAATTCACTTAATGTTGCATATTGGTTCGAGTCTGTGCATACAGTAAACCAACAACAAAACAATGCAATTAAAAAAAAAGTATTGTATTCTGATGCAAATATGAACACCAAAAAATATATTTAATAAAGATAATATAAAACATAATGTATGCTATACGATAACTGAATAGAAATATGAATTGTGTAGATGTTTTGAGATGAGCAAGCTGTAGAGTTGGCGGGAGATTGTGCAAAAGAGGTCAGACTGAACATCAATTACAGTGTCTTTTGGGCGGATAAGAGATTGGGGTTCCTGATTAGAGGCCAGCAGCAGATCAGGAGTAAGCGTTAGCGAGGAGAGGGTTATCTCCTGATGGGCCGCAACCGCTTTCCCTCGCCAACATTTTATGAAGTGTGTGTCTGCAGCTGCATTCGTACCTTTGCAACTCAGGGACCCAGAGGTTGCAATTCTGCCGCAGAATGAAGGTTTGCTGGAATGTGCCTTTGTCCGCAGCAGTGGGCCAATATGTTGTTTTACTTTTATTTATTTATTTTTTAACAGAATTGTTCGTCTAAAAACGGTAGTAGATGCTTCTCAACGCACAAAGAATCTTCACTGTAACGAAGAAGCCACAGATTTGGGGATGCATGTTTTTCAGCAGACAGTGACAAAAGCTAGTGCAGGACATCTCGTGCATGTTTAAAAATTGGCCTTTGATTTTTTTTTTTTGTGATGTCACTTCTTTTTTCTTTTTTTTTTCTCTGTATCACCCATGTGATGCAATAAGGCACCTGGATCTGTGGACACTTCCTTTGCAGTTATAACCTTTTGGTGCTGCTCTATATAATTTGCCCGTGTTCCTAGTCAGGCTCATCACTGTCTCATTAGAGCCGGCGCCACGGGAGAGAGGACAGAGCCGAGGGGGGGCAGGAACTTTGCGTCAGGGTTTAAATGTCAGGGCTGTTGTTAGATGCTGTCTGCCACTTTTAGTTTTGGCATCTTCATCTCTTGATTTAGCCCGAGGCTATATGGCATGCTGAGTGTGTGTTTTACTTATTCATCATGGCAGGTTGCTTAATTGGCCCATGTATCTTGGTTGATATCTCACTTTGCTGTTAAGCGAAGTCAGTGTAAGATCCTAAAAGCAGCAACACTTATGGAGAGAAAAATCAATTCATTTATGTTTGGCCACGTGTTGATGAGACTGTCGTACAAAGTACGATATTGCTTTGCACAAATGTCTGCCATTACTGTTAATCAGGTTCCCATGATCCTGGTGGGAAACAAGTGTGACCTGGATGATGAACGTGTGGTCGGCAAGGAACAGGGTCAGAACCTGGCCCGTCAGTGGAACAACTGTGCCTTTCTAGAGACATCAGCTAAATCAAAGATCAATGTTAATGAAGTAAGTTCTGATACTCAAGACATCATGTATGACTAGAGAGGAGGGCATCTTGTATACAAGTGAGCTGGAAATACTGTTTTGTGTTTCCATTGAACTGTATCCACAAGTATTGATTAAGTAATACCTTTTACTGAAAGGATTTTTCCTAAATGACTTTGCTTTATATTGAGACATAAGGCTTCCATGCATCCAGTAGGTTCCACTTCCTCCACTTAATGAGGAAATGGCTGAGATGCATTTCTCACTGCGGAGCATTAGTTGTGTGATCGCTGAAGCAAACCACCAGGCTTTCTTTGTTCTAGATTTTCTATGATCTGGTGCGACAGATCAACAGAAAAACGCCGATGGAAAAGAAGAAGACAAAAAAGAAGTCTGGTTGCACACTGCTGTAAAACGCCCTCCCACAGATGCTCCAGGCCAGGTGAGTGGGAGTTAAAACATTCCAGATGTTCAGGGCTCCCGCTGCCCACTGAGCTCTGGATTGTCACTTAATGTTTTTGACGTCTGTGGCGGTAATTAAGTAATTTCATTACAAGAATGTACTTGGTGTCACCACACCAAGAACCATATTCAGTGATATTGAAACTGAGCTCCTTGAAACTGCAATTACTTGCACAACATCACTGTAGATGTGAAAAGCAAGTCTCTGCAGGGAGAACTGAGTAAATTCTAGTCCTGTTAGCTTTTGTCTTGTGTTGCCGATCAGTTGCACCATTCTGCTTTTCAATGTAATGTTACAAGCAGTGTTCTTGTTTCAGGGAAAAATGTAACAGATGTTCACTATTGAAACCTAAATACGCCCCCAAAAAAATCATCATAGGGTCTCACTCTTTTATTTTATTGTTTTTATTTAAAGTCCTCAAATTTATTGGATTTACTGGATGCTCTGACTCCATCTGCTGTTGGAGTGTTGCAACTGGACTTAAACAATACCAGCTTTTTTATGTTCTGGGCCATTTGCTCCATATAATACCTCTCTTGTGAACTTAAAATACCAGCGTCTGTTCCCCCAAAACCTCCAAAGTGTTTTATGTGCGTTGGTTTGTGAACGTAAATAACTAGATGATAGTTTGTGCCATCTCTTGAAAACCAGCCTCGGAACACTCAGGCATGTGAATATCATTTGGTCCTGATATGAAGTTCCCGTGTGCATGATCGAGGTTTGTCAGAGCCGGACACATCATAGTTCATGAAAAAAACCCAAGTAGGCAAATGTGATTTGTGATTTCGGGCTATCCAAGCAATTGGGGAAAAACAGGAGTATCTGAGAATAACTGTTTAACTTGATGACTCGTATCATGCAAAATCATTTTTCTTTTTTTTTTTTTAAATTAAGTGAAGACCACCTTTTTAAGGGTTTGCAATAATTTCATAGTGATGGAACATTCAGGACTTCAGTGTGACTCAAAGGTCTTTGTGTTGGGCTATTGTGTTGTCCAAACCAGCTTTTAAGCATAGTGCACCAAAAATTGGTAATTGTGTACAATCAATCAAACTGTCCCTTTTTATTATTATTGTTCCTTACTGATTAAAAGGTAAGACACACACACACGGGGGGTTGAACAATCGAGACTAGTGCACATAAGAAACAAAAATGATAGAGTTGCGGTATTAAAACCAATGAAATTGATGCATTATTGTAAAATAAAAAGATGGATATAGCTGATGTGGTATTCTTTCCTATGCATACTAGAATAAGGTTGGGTGTCACTTTGATAAATGTCGGAAACGTTTACTCTGAAACTGAGGCTCTTGTTTTTCTGCAAACAATTCACAATTTTTCATATTTGCTGACAAGATTTATTTTTTCCCTCCATGCAGAAACATGTAATGAACTGTTTCCTAGTGGATCGAGCCAGCATTGCCAGTCCTCTCCAGAACCATTTTGGAAAAGGCTGACAGATACTTCACCACTTGCAAAATGGCAGGAGACGGCACATAACTCAAAAAATATTTTTCTCTGCTTTTTAATGGCAAAGAAATGCACCTCTTTCTTTTGTATTGCCAGCCTGGTGACAACAGTTTCCTTTTCTTCTTCTTCAAGGTGTCTTTCTTTTGGCAATATCAGTATAAGAAGAGACCGTGGGTTTTAGTCCATATGTGGGAGATAAAAATTTTTTAAAGTAACATCAATCTTTGGCATAAACCAACAATACTTTTTGCGAAAGAAACCATGTTAAACGTCGGCCTTCTCTTACATTTCTGCACTAACAGTGTCAACAAAGATGCATCATTGTCCATAAGTTACTCACTCCTACTTACAAGGATGTGTTTTGATGAGATAACATCTTTCCTAAGTGACTTTGTTTTATATTGAGAACTGCAAGCCTTCCATATTTCCCATAATATATTCTACTTCCATTTTTGCATAAGAAAGTTAGGGAAATTAGTATTTTATAGACTGATGGGGGGGATTCTGATTTGTGTCTTGAGGATGAAAAGATATTGTACTAAACCAACTCTTAATATTGCTTCTTGTGTTACCCTGTCAGATGATTTTTCCAGCTTTTATGAATGATTAAATTTTAGTACATTTTCATTATTTTTGGTCTGTTTTTCCTTCACAACTAGTTTGATCACTAATTGGGACGTGTAGTTAAACAAACAGGATTAGTATACTCAAAGTACATGAGCTACAGCTGCAGTGTTCTGAACAAAACATTTTTTTTTTGAAGACATCCTTTTTTGTATTTTCTTAACTTTTATTAAAGTAGTAATGGGTGAAGTTGCAAGAAGAAGAGGGCCTACAGCAAGCTAAGGGTGTAGCTATTGTTTCCTACAGCCATAAATTGAAGGTGAACGGCCAGCTCACCAGAGTCTGAGAGGAACTCCGACTCTTCCAAAGAAAATAGAAACTGAGAAGAGTGGTGAAGGTGGAGGAGGCTTCTGCAGTCATGGTGAGATTTTTCCACAACACAGGAAACCCATGATAGTACATTTTTTTGGACAGTAAGTGGGACTATGAATACAACACTTGTGATACAGTATTTTTTATCATGGCAAGAGTCACCTTTCCTATTTAGGGGATGTACACCGATTTGCTACAACATTAAAACCACTCGTTTGCCATAGCATATATAAGAGAATATTTTTCCAAGCATTTGTGGGATGACCAAAATATTAGGGACACCTCTAAGTATAACCCAATACGGGTCAACAGAATTACAGTCCCAATTACAATCGTTAAACTTTATTTACCGTGAAACTCCTGAGGGGAGCATTTATTGCAGGGCAGCTGGAGTGTTCTATGGCGAGCGTGCAGTGGTTGTCATAGTACGGCGGATCTGTGTGTGTCCGGTGTTTCTGGTGCCCGCGTTCAAGTTTGTAGAGGAATTGGACCGAGAGTGACGCGCATTAAACGCAGCTGCGAGGACCAGATATGTTGCGTTCAAAGGCATCAGCGCAAACCGGCAGATTTTATGTCGTCATCGTGACTACAAGTACCTCTGATTATTACCGTTGATCGATGAGCGGCGGTGACTCCCCATCTCCCTCACCTACCCTGGCCCTCCTCCCACCCTCGTTTCTCTCTCTCTCTCTCTCTCTCTCTCTCTCTCTCTCTCTCTCTCTCTCTCTCTCATGCCTGTATACAACCCGACAGGCTACGCGAGCCCCCTCCCCCCTTCCATCATTTTCCCATCTTTTACTCACTCTCTCCCCTACAACAAACATGGCTGCGAAATCTGACGGTGCGCCCGTCTCTCTACGAAACGAAATCCCACCCGAGTGTCCTTCCCGGTCCAACCCGCGGCCTCCCCAGCGCCGCCCCGCCGAGCAGCGCTACTCCCTGCCGGACTGCTGCTGGACACTATGTGCCCTTTTGGTCTTCTTCTCGGACGGGGCCTCAGACCTGTGGCTGGCCGCGGACTACTACCTAAGGAGGTACTACTGGTGCTTCGCGCTGACTCTGGTCTTTGTGATAGTCCCGTCGCTGGTCGTGCAAGTGTTGAGCTTCCGATGGTTCGCCTACGATTATTCGGACGCCGCGGAGAGCGGCACGGCTGCGGCCGCCGTGGTAGCGGCGTCGGGAGCGGAGGAGAGCGACTTCAGCACCAAGGACAGCGGCGAGCGGGGCGCTGGCCGCACTGCCGCGGCGCCGGTGCTGCCCAGGCCGGTCACCGGGGGAGGAGCCCGGGGCTGCTGTAGGATCTTCGTGTGGCTCTTTCAGGCCATTATTCACATTTTTCAACTGGCACAGGTCTGGAGGTAAGTCTGGGAAAAAAGTCACGGCGTGGTCTGAGGAGAGAGGAAACTACATATTCTGACTGCCCGTTTGTGTGTGTGTGTGTGTGTGTGTGTACGCGGGCGGGCGGGCGTGCGCGCGCGTGTGCGTACGTGCGCGCGTCCGCATGCATCCCACAAAGTCCACCGTCGCTCCCTGTGGCTAAACGCTCGCGGTATCATTCAGAAAAAGAGTGCCCACGGTGCCAACATGTCTTCGTGTATTGTTTGACGTTTCTCTCGGACAGCGACAATTAGACTCCACCCACTCCCCCAACCCCCTGACGTGCTTCTAGGTCAATCACCTCCCGGGAAAATCATCAACTCATCCGCACCAATCGCCTTATATCGAGAAATAAAAAATCCTTTTGTCTTGGTGGTGGTGGTTGTCATAAATGTCATGAGAGTAGCTTCCTGTTTGCGCTGATATATTCTGGCCTCCCCATCAATGTTTGGTGTATTTTTAGTATTTATGTCTGCACAAATCCCTATTCTCAAATCTCGCTCAGTGTTATTTCGAGTCTTTTTTCCCCCCTCTCTCTCTCTCTCTCTCTCGGCTGGGCACAGACGTGTTTTAATTACAAAGCATGCTGAGAGACTAGTGTACACGTTGGCCTTCACACGTGAATGCCAGTAGGTCTGTAGGTCAGCTACTCAGTCAGATGGGAAGGCAGTGCTCAAGCTCTGAGTGCCCTGATCGGTTTTGACGGGCTTGAACTGCTGCCAGCCAGGAGGAGCCATTCATCTGAACTGTGGTGGGAGGAGGGTTAGACTGAACATGATATCCAGAGGCGAGTTGGATTTTATAGACATGCTGGGATTTTTAGAGAAATTATGTGTGTGCACATGATACAATCGGATGCAAATCGGTTGTTTTGATGTGGGGGATGACAATCGCTCCATCTGGTTCTCTTTTTTTTTATGGTCTCTTCTCCTCCCACTACTTTACCTGTTTGGACAGCCCAATGCGTTATATACTGTCTATTGATTTATTATTTCCTTCAGGAGTCTTAGGTGTGTGTGTGTGTGTGTGTCCATGAGCACATTAAAACATTGTGGCGGCACAGAATTACCGGTAATGCCATTAAAGCTGTTGTGTGGGCTCCGTTCACCATCCGTGCTCTCAGACCAGCATGTCTGCACATTAAGAGGATTACTGCCGCGTTTCACCCTCGGCTGTTAACTGAGGAATGATCTGTCACTGATACATGGTTAGTCAGGTGAACCGGGATCATTTTGGGCCAGCAAGCAGAATTAAATGTTAGTGCACACGGGATGTGATACGGGTTGTGTTACAGACCAGTGGGAGCACTGTCACACTGCGTCCTCTTGTGCGCCTTTGACCCTCATTACTACATGTATGCTCCATTTTCCCAGTGTGTTGCATCCCAAGGCACACTTGTGTAGCAGGAAGCTGGACAAGAGAAGGATGCACTAACTCCCTTGTGGTGGACTGGGCTTGTTGACATAGGGCTCTTCAAACCCACCTCCCTGAGGCAATTACCAAGACGTTTATAGCTTCACTCCTTGGTGCCAACCACCAGTCTTTTGCACACGAACACAATGCAATCATAATTTACGCACTGTATGTTTGCACAGCACAAATGAACGTCACCTCGTGTCTTTAGAGGAAACTGAAATATGTTTGCACAGGGCATTTATTGCATGTGTGTGCGAGTGTGTCTGAAGAATGGTGTGTGGTAGTGACACAAGGACATAATGGAAGGAGTTGTGATGGGGGTGGGTCAGCGTGTCAGCAAAGCTCAAGACTTCAACAAGGGATTTACATCAAACTCTGGGTTTTTCTTCCTAACCTTCAAAACGAGAACCGGATTGAGAGCATTTCTTTTCTTTTCTGTCCTCGAGCCGTCATATTTTGCTTTTCTGTCGCCTCTGACTTATTTTATTTGAAGAGAGACTGCTGAGAAGTTCTTCATTCTCCCCTCTGATGTCTGTACTAAAATTAAAACCGCAGAGCTGCTTAGTTCAGTTTCAGTCTAATCTAAATCCCAGAGGAGCAGAGAACCAGCGTTTTGGCAAGAACCACTGACAGCTCCCGGAGTTTGGAATAATAAGTTGTTACTTCTGAGCGTCTGTGTTTGATGTCCACAAATTTTGGACGCACAGTATGAAGGCCTAAGCATTCTGCTCAATTCCGTGTTTTTAATCAGATCCTAATGCAAAGGTGAATGTGTCTGGGCTGTGTCGTACCTCCCAATCTGACACGCAGGTATGTCCACGCCCTCTACTTGGGCGTCCAGAGCCGCTGGCACCGGGACCCCGAGCGCCGTCACTACTACTGGCGCATGATGTTTGAGAGCGCTGATATCAGCATACTGCGTCTGCTCGAGTCCTTCCTGAAGAGTGCCCCTCAGCTGGTGCTGCAGCTCTCCATCATGATCCAGAGCAGGCAGGTGCTGCCCCTGCAGGGTAAGTGTCCCAAATTGACCAATCAGCACAGCCATCATCAACATGTCAGAAGTAAATCACACGTCTAGCATCCATCCACACGGCGCATGATAAGTGACTTGGCTCAATCAGGATCCCACAGAGGAGGGGGGGCGGCGGGAGGGGATATATCTAGCTGTGCTAAATGTGAAGACCTCATTTTCGTCCTCCCTAACTGGCTCCATCTCTTTGTCCCCGCAGGGCTCTCAGCCTCCGCCTCACTGATATCCCTCTCCTGGATGATCGCCTCCTATCAGAAAGTCTTAAGGGACTCCAGGGACGATAAGTTACCGATGACCTACAAGGCCGTCATAGTTCAGATCCTGTGGCACCTCTTCACCATCGGGGCCCGCACGCTGGCCTTCGCCCTGTTTGCCTCAGTGTTCCAGCTTTACTTTGGCATCTTCATCGTGGCCCACTGGTGCATCATGACATTTTGGATCATTCAAGGTGAAACAGACTTCTGCATGTCAAAATGGGAGGAGATCATCTACAACATGATGGTGGGCATTGTTTACGTTTTCTGCTGGTTCAGTGTGAGGGAGGGGCGCACTCGCTGCAGGATGCTCATCTACAGTGTTACCGTCTTCATTGAGAATGTGGCTCTCACCACTGCCTGGTATCTGTACCGTGGCCCTCGTACCTCAGACTTCTACGCCGTCATCATGGTGTGCGTGGTGGCCAGCAGCTACGCTCTGGGCACCTTCTTCATGTTTGTGTATTACTGTCTGCTGCACCCTGAGGGCCCAGTCTCAGGTTGGGGCTATATGGTGGAGAAGGAGGTAGCTGTGGAGTCACTGGTCTCCCCAGCTTCCAGCCTCCCCCCTGACCTCGTGAACAGCCCTCCCAGGACCCTTCAGAGAACTAAAGGGTCGGATAGAGAGCAGGGTCCTGGGATAGATGGAGATGTGTTTCAGGTTAGACCACCTCGGGGAGCTCAGGCCCCAGTTCCGCCTCTCACACCCAGGACAGAGGGGCCTGTCATCCGGATTGACCTGCCCAGGAAGAAGTACCCAGCCTGGGATGCTCACTTCATCGACCGCCGACTACGAAAAACCATCCTGGTGCTGGAAAGTGCCGCCCCGGTCACACCAAGGATTCAGTACCGCTGTCTTGGCACACCCAAAGAAGTGATGGAGTATGAGACCACCGTGTGATGTGCTGAAGGGGGTGTGACTCAGCTCACTTATATGTGGTCCTCCTCTCTTAAGATGGCAGGTGGATGACTCTCCCTGAGCAGTCTCAGCACAGAGCACCGTTTGCTCTCTCTCTACTGTCAAGCAGTGGAGACAAAGAACAGGAAGGAATGTGTTGTCTTAAGTTTTCACGCAGGCAAAGTGCTGTGATGTTGTGATGGTGCATTTTTAGGTTTCTGTATCATTTCTCAGGTCAGGGAATGGTACAGGAAAAGGTAGAAGTTCCCGCTGCAGAGCTCCAGTGTCCAGTGACCTTAGAGAGAAGCACAGGCAGCAAAGTGAAGCTGTACGATTTATCAATCAGAGGCAGAACGTCCTCCTCGGTGAAGATGCTTCAGCACATCTCAAAGCAGCCGGCAACAGAGACGAGCCTTCAACATGTATGATTATTTATGGCAGCTACAACTGGAATATCAATGAACAAGATGTAGAGGAGAGAGCAGGGAAGGCATTTAAAGACACGAAACTCACACTGTAATTCTAAACACGATCGCCAACAAGTACAACACAATTTCTGATCCTCATCATCCTCCAGAGCTGTTTACTCATGTTGAAGGAATCTCTGACAATGCTGCTTCAAATCTGAAGTCTAAAAGCAACATTTTGAGTTGAATGTAAAAACCGTAGAACATGTGTTTATTTATGACAAGGGTTTGAGCGTTATCATGCTGTTCATGGGATACACGACATTCCTGTGGTACGTTGTACTATGTTTGTTCTCTGAGTTGAGCTAGAAAATAAGAGATATTTGTGTGTTTACAAGAATCCTATTGTGTTCGGGCCATGCTGTCTTTATCATTCTAATAAGATGCACATTCTTGGAGCGTGTGCAAGTACTGAACAATAGTCTGCATTATGATTCCCACTACATTTGCAGAATGTATTCTGCTGACAATACGCTTGTATTTTCATACTTGCACAGCAAAGGCAACCAGTATGACATTCATCTCCATGTATAATAAAATGTACAATGAAGAGGAAGTTATAGCGGGACAGCACTGTCTGTAATTGTACTCTTTCCATATTTTATTGTGTGAAAAATGTTAAAAAAAAAAAAAAGAACAAAAAAAAGAGAAAAAAGCTGCAGACTCCAGACTCCTACCAGAATAGCTTTGACATTATTGATGGTAACAGCATGACTCTTTCATCAGGGTTGCTTTTTCTACAGATTAGCCACAAGAGAAGACATTTCTCCACCGTGCGCGCGCGCGTGCCTGCGTGTTCGTTTGTTTTGTTTGGGTGGGTGCTCGTGTGTGAGCTCACATACCAGCATGTGTACCGTATGAGTGAATGTGTGTGTGTGTGTGCAAAACTCCTGCCATGTGCATCTGACTTAATTTGAAATTGTGTCACAGAGAAACGGTATGACGGTTTTGTCATTGTTGTTTTGTTTTGTTTTTTTTCTCCAGATGACGCTGAAATAAATGAATAGCCGCAGAGCACCTTTACCAACCCTGCTGATGTAACAAAACCAGAGAGATTTTTATGGTGATTATGGTGCTAACTGAATGAGTCCATCATGTAATAACCGCACAGTATATGAGATGAGCTAGTTCTGACAGGAGTTGGATTGGGACTGTACCTCAAACATAAAGCTAGAAACAAAACGCCTTAAACTGGTCACACCAGATTGTTGCTGTTCAGAGCAAGAGAAAAAAAAAGATTGAGAAGGTGAAGACAATTTCATTATGTTGTTGTTGCTTAAATAAAGAGCAATGTGTTTACCTGACTGGGTTGATACCTTAATACACATAAAGAAGACATCAAGCATTCATGACACACATGATATGCCCAGTCTCAAATATCATCTTGCCAGAAAATGACTCTGAACTGTGAGGTTTTACAATATAAGATGAATCTGGTGACAGTTGTCTGTACATTCACATTTGGCCAACCAGAACAGCTCAGAGTGGAACTGTAAACTTATACAAGCGAAGGCCTCAAAATGTTGCCTGGGGTCCATTGCCACACCGTACACCACACAAAGCATCATGGGAATTGTAGTTATTATTCCCAAAACAGTAAGACTGGAAAATGTGTGAATGATAACCATTTCCATATCACACCATCAACATACTTCAGAAAATGTAATACCACTGTACAGCTGCTCATGATCGGATGTACCAATATTTATGGAAATCTAGAAGCTGAGACTGCAGCAGACTAATTTCACGTTTTATTTGCTGATAAACTTTCTAATTATATATTTTTTTGTTGTCCTTATTACTTCTAGTGCCACTAATGTAACCCTGATGGAGACGATAATTGGGTATACAATATTCAAACACTATTAAATCATTCCGGTTGTATAAATTGGATCAAAGTAAATCAAATCAGCTATAACGTGTCATGGATCAGTGGCTTACCCTCCACTCAGCTTAACCACGATTACCTTTTGGACATCCACAGAGGTTGGTGACCTCCCTCTGCATGATGAAGCTGCTGCTATCATTTATCATTGTAATTCTCCAAAACTGTGAGGGGAGAAATGCGCAGGATTTGCTCGGCTTCTGTCAAGGACAAACAGAATTAGTCCTCATGTTTGCAAGTCAATGGAGTGTGAAACCAAAATCCTGTGCAAACTGTCCCCATTAGTATTTACTGTGGAAGTAAACAGCCACACTGTTTTCCAGCTCTCGCCTTTGATCTCACAGTTTTATTTGTTAAATGCAAAAACCTTCCTGTGTGCCACAGAACTGGGAGATGTCGTTGTTGGTTTTTCAGTTAATTTTATCATCATTATTATTATTTTGTCTGGTAAATGACAAACATACTTCATGGTAAACATCAGAAACAGAAACAGACAGAACAGTGCAACGTTATGAGGTGTACATTAACTGTTTAAATGCTCAGTCGCTGAGACAGTTAATACATAATGTATCCTTTCATTCTATATGGACCAGTTATAAACTGTAAGAACTTTGGCACTGATACATTGTTGCTACAGTTTAACCTCTGGCATGAGAAAAAGATTAGCAGGACATTTGCACCAAAATCTCCTCTAATCTGTTTTTACTTTTCCAACTGCAGATGGAATAGATCATTGTAACAGGCGTAATTATTCACTTTTGTAACACACACTTGATGGCATCGAGGAATGAGGATTGGAAAAGCCTGTGAGCGTTTATTACCGAGATTACTGCAAATATTTCTACGTTGCTACACGACATGTTGCATTTTTAGAAAGAAAGCATAATCACCAGTCAAAGGATTGAGGATTAGCGGGCGCAAAATATCCCTATGTAATTAGCTGTATGCTCACAGAACTCTGATCAGCTTGTGTGCACATAGAGAAGTTAAAAAAAAAAGTCATCAAATTGCAGTTGATGAAATTGTTTCCTTTGTTTTCAGGATACCGCCCACTATTTCCACACATCCAATCATCTACGAATTTGTTTGCATAATGTATGAATTTTATCCAATCATCTAATAGCAAGGACGGGTTTTAAGTTGCATAATGACGCTCGCAGCCAATCGCCGCGTGGGGGGCGGCGCCAGAGCTGCGGTACCGGTTACTGGCTGCCTCTATTCTCAACAGCGATATTTCAAACTAGAATGGCGACCGCCGTCTGCGGTCTACAGTCCACCGGCAGTACCACGAAACCGGCGAAGACTCACCGAGAACAACGACGGAAGGCGAAAGACTCCAGGCGGAGACAAGCAGCTTTGCTGTTCCTCAATAATATCTCCCTCGACGGACGGCCACAGTGTCAGCCGAGCGATGAAAATAGCGACCGAAAAGCCGCCGAGGAGCTCCAAATCAGGGATACGGACGCAGCTGCGGTGCCCCAGCCGGCGGATAACCAGGCTCCGGGCGTCCAGGTGACAAAGCCCGCCGCGGCGTTCGCTGGCTCTTCCTCGAGTTTTCCGGAGGTGGTCAGTCCTCCCCGACCTTCTTTGGTAATGTCTCCGGGACCCGCCGGGGCAAGTGTCGCGGGGGCCAACGAGGTATTTTTGGAAGCCTTCAACGCGGCCGCGACGCCCGCCCCCGACACGCCGGTGTCCCCCCCGCCCGCCGGCCACCAGAGCTGCTGCCGCGTCCGGTCAGCGCCGCTCCTGAGCCCGAAGCCCGCCGGTGGCTCTCTGGAATCCCGGCCAAGGTGAGCGACTTAGCGGTCGGGGTTTCCCCGCAGGCCTTTAATCGGGCGAATTACTTCCGCATTAAAGGGAAACAAGCACGCATCGTCACGCGAAATCGTGCCGTCATGTCGCATGCGGCATTTTCCGTGCTGCCAAAAGACGTACAACTTTAAACTGAAGGCAACTGTGAGGCGATGTGTGGCGGCGGAGATCAGTCGGTGACGTAGCGACGTCACACACACACACACACACACACACACACACACACACACACACACACACACACACACACACACCGGGTCGGATGAGACGACACACATGCTGCTCCGCTCGTGCCGGCGCTGAGGATGTGTGTTTTCTCTGCCCAGGTTGAGGAACGTGTCCGGTTCCCCCGGACCGAAGGTGCCAAAGAAAGTCCACTTCATCAAGAGCATGAGGCAGTACGACACCAGAGGATGCAGGTGAGTGTCCGGAACGCATTTGCAGAGACGCGCAGGGCGCAGCGGAGGGATTCACGGGGAAGTCTGGCTTTCTAGTCCCCCGTCACCTGAAACCTGAGCCCGAAACACGCGTCGATGCGCTCCCTCGCGCTGACAGTGTCATAAGCTGATTAGCTGTGTCCCAGCGACTTAATTTGGCCTCACACGACTATCAAAAGAGCCCAAAGAGCTGGCGGTGAGGAGGTGTTGCGAGTCATCTCCACAGTAACGTGACAAAGCGCGACGGGGCCATGCTGTCACACGCTCGGCTGTTAGTGGAGGCGGCCGACGAGTGTTGAGAGTCGAGAGCGTGGAGTCCTGTCAGGTAAAGGACTGCCTGTCTGGAGATGCTGCCAAACACATGTCGTAGGGTTTGTTTGTTTTTCTAATATCTGCTAGTCAACCCGTGTTTAATCCCTCTTGTTTTGTTTTGTTTTGGCACCATTTCACCATCGACCTCATATTCATCAGCACATGCTGTCTGTTCCAATGTGTCCTGTGTTTTCTGCTGGCGTGTGTGTGTGTGACAAGCATGTAAGCAGTTCCGAATCACCCCCCCCATCCACCTCCCCCTCAGGGCTTAACTTTCTGCTAATATTTCAGGCGGTGACACAGGCAGGGCTCCTTCCGCCCTGAGGTGAAGGAAACCTCTGGGTTATGATATTAAATTGATTAGCGGTGGCAGGTCTGTGTGTGTGGCGCAGTGTAAGAGATGTGATATCTCTCCTTCAAGGTCTGACCCGGGTTTGCTACCGAGCAGCACAACATGGACTCCTGACCGTACGTTGATTGGTGTGTGTGTTGAGCTGTGTGTGCGTTTGCTCTCAGAGCCACAGATCCCCGCTGCGTCCAGTGGTTGGTCCGCATTTTGTTAGACGTGTATTTGTTGTGAACGTGCACCGTGATTGGTCATTTCTAGCTCGTGTGGTTCTTAGCTCCAGCTTGTGACTTTCCGGTGTTCAAATTTTACACATGTAAGTCACAGAGATCAGCATCTGAAGGATGTCGAGCACTTTATGCTGAAATGAGGGTCGTCAGAGAAGCGCCAGAGTTGTCTAATGATACAGATGAACGAAAAGGGAAATTAATATATTTCTTGATTTTCAGACCTTTTTGCAGTAATAGTAACGGGAGCTGTAAGTGACATACACTTTGCCCAATTTATACACCAGGAGCCAAAATTAAGTATAACGGCGGCTGTGATAAATCCTGCCTTCATGAGGGTTATAATGTTTAGGGTTTTTTTGAGGTGTTCAATTTTCTTTATGGCAGTTTTTGAGGCTGTGATTGGAGCAGATGGACTGGTTATAGCGAGAGGCGTTCATAAGGGTTTGCCCATCCAGTTCATAAGAGTTAAAGTTGGCAGGAAGATATGTTTGTGTTATTCTGCATTCGTTTTAAGTAGTTGTACACAAAAAAATGATCATTAATTAATGTAATGTTTGTTACTTTCTATCATCTATTTTCATACAAAATAATGTTATTATGTGAACACTTGTTATGTCAAACTACCTTTTGAGATTGGAAAAAGACACGAAACATTGTGATAATTTGTCTGTTGTGCAGTGAGAGGAGCATTTGCACATTCTGATGGTTAATAGAGTGTCTGATAGTGGAAATATCTACCAGATGCATATCTCTGTGACTAAGGGCTGTGAGTGCAGCCTTTAGGTTTCCATGCCCGCATTTTAAGCTTGTGGCTGTTGTAGATGGCTGTGTAGCTTCGGTAGTGGCCCGGCTCGCCGCAGAGGTGACCGTGCCGCTCCAGCCCCCCATGAATGCAGCGCGCACACCGTGGCCGCTGAGTAGCACTGTGAGTGTGGCTGTGGAGCAGTTGCCTGTAGACTGACATGCCATCTGTTTTGTCTGCCTGTACTTGCTGTGTCCCGCAGGATCATGCTGATTTGTGCCAAGCGGTCGCTATACGCTGCTTTCTCAGTGCTGCCCTATGGAGAGATTGCTCACCTCAGGTACAAAAACAACAACAAAAGAAAACAAAGAAAAAGCGCCATCTCAACCACCACCTCCCACTTTTATGTTTCCTCATCCTTCTGTGTGACCCACATCATTCTCAGGAAACAAAAAAACAAAAAAACGAAAGGGCAGCATGTGTGCAGCATGTGGTGACACTGATATGCATGTGATTCTTTCTGAGCAGCGATCCCAAGCTGGAGGCTCACAGGCAAAGGCTGTCCTCTGTGGTGGCTGCTGATCTCCCTGCGCTGGAAGGTGTGGAGCTGGGATCTTGCGGCAAAGTAAATCTATAGGGAGCCATCTATTTATGTGTATATGGATATGTTTTCGTCTTATCTCTGATGCTGGGTTTAGCGCTGATTTGTTCTTATGGTTTGACGCGCTTCCTCCTCAGACTGTGTCATACGCTCAGTTCCTTTACCCGACCAATGCCCTGGTGAGACAGAAGAGCGGCAGCGCGCCAGACAACTGCGCAGCTCAAACCCCTCCACTGCGTTTCCGTAGCAACGGGCAGAGGAACTTCACCCCTGCTCGCCTGAACAACAACAACGCGGCACAAGACTCGTGTATGGCTCCAAACTGAGGTTTACAGAGAGACGCCCGCTCCTCGACCGACTCCAGACACGGTTTCACCCTTCCCTGTTTTTGCGTGTTTCAGATATCGAGGAGGTCGCGGAGTACGACCCCAACCTGCTCAGTGACCCCCAGTGGCCCTGCGGCAGACACAAGAGGGTTCTCATATTTGCATCATACGTGGTGAGCGTTTGCCCTCTTCGGTGTCTCATGTGGCAGCAGTTTGTCTCCGGGATCAGGAACAAGATGGTTTAAACGGCAGCTCAGCAGCCAGTTCAGATGCGCTTGTGGTGTCTAGACACATAAATCTGCCCTGATTGCTCGCAAGTAAGAATGCGGAGAGTCTGATCAGGGAGCCAAATCTGATATTATGGTATGAAGACATTGGCAACTGCATCTCATTTTAAAGTCTTCTCCTGTTCAGCTGCACTTGTTTAAAGTCCCTGTATCCTGAAATGAAACTCACCAGGGCCCTATATGAAGGTCTGGGATAACTTTGACCATAAATTACAGTTGTAGACGAACAGGCAAGAGTTTGTTCCTTTTGCACTGTAAGAGTGTCAAATCCAGCTATGTCGTCCGGTTCACATGATTTTATTGTCACTCACGCTATCACAGGAGTGCAACCTCCAACATGACAGTGTGGGAGGTGATTCCCACTGAGACGTTTGCGAGGGAAACTGTAAAGCTTTTTGGGAGCTGTAATTCATGCCCACATGAGGATTGTCGACACTGACTTGCTGGATCTTCCCTGCCTCCGTAGACGACGGTGATTGAATACGTAAAACCCTCCGACCTGAAGAAGGACATGAATGAGACGTTCAAGGAGAAGTTTCCTCACATCAAGCTGACACTGAGCAAGATAAGAAGGTACGGCAATATTAAGTTCCCGCTCTGCCCCTGAGCGCCTCTTGCAAGAGCTTCTTGAGAGTGGAGCTTTGAAGCCGAGGCCACGGGCTTTATGTTTTTTGGGTTGCATGACATTTCTACGTGCGTTCATCCTCCCGAACGTGATATCTCACAAAAGCCTGGAAGGAAAGTCTTCAAATTTGGCACAAATGTCAGTCGGGCTCTATTTTCTTGGTGGGTGGGAGGAGGGGTTGTGTCAAAGGTCAAGGTCACCGTGACCTCAAATCTTTCCCTGTTTCATGAATGCAAAACATCTCAGAAATGCCCGGTGTAACTTGAGCTCAAAGATTAACTGATTGGACTTTGGTGGTCAAAAGGTCAAAGTCATTGTGACATCACAGAGCGTGTATGTGTAAGTCTGATGATGACAACATTTTAACATCAAAGACAAACGTCTGCCAGGATGAAATGATAAACTGACGATTTTTTTCCTACTCTTTATACATTTAATACAATTCATTAAAAGTTTAGCTACACGTGCTGCGGAGAGACATGGATGTTTACTGCTACTTGATAGACACACAACCGCAGGACATCGGTTCTAGCCGAAATCTGCGTTCTTTCTCAGAAAACCGATCAGTGTGTGTGTGTGTGTGTGTGTGTGTGTGTGTGTGTGTGTGTGTGTGTGTGTGTGTGTGTGTGTGTGTGTGTTACATTTCCTCTGTACCAGTCTGAAGAGGGAGATGCGGGCCGTGAG
>CAAKHG010014413.1:0-33882 GCA_901007715.1 Dactylopterus volitans
AAAAAAAAAAAAAAAAAGCGCGGGGGGGGGGGGGGGGGGGGGGGGGGGGGGGGGGGGGGGGGGGGGGGGGGGGGGGGGGGGGGGGGGGCCGGGGGTTGACCCGTCGTACATGCCAAGTAGAAGTAAGCCAGATGATGCAGCTCGCGTTGCTTATTCGGTTGACTTTTCTTTTCCTTTTTCACCCTACCAGGGACGTGCTGGGTCTGTGGAAGACGTGGCGACCTTGCTGACGGCCTGATGGTTGGTCGTCGCGCGTGTGCGTCGTGTGCGTGAGGCGTGCGCGCCCCGCCTTTCCTCCTCCCCCCCGAGAGCGAGGCTACACGTCCGCGTGAGTGACGGCCTGGATGGCTTCTTCAGGGAGCAGCGACGGGTTGCTGAGGATGGACGTGGTCGTGCTCAGCTGGCGGAGGGTGCTAAGCACCACTGGAAGACAGGAGAGCGCAGTTTACTCACCGACCAACCGCTGCCAAGGGACGGACCTGCTGTTTAACTCTGCACTCGTCCTGAACTTTCTATTTCAAGCTCAGCCGCTCTATCAGCCGCTCTATCAGCCGCTCTATCAGCCGCTCTATGTTTTCTTACAGCAGCGAGAGAGTGAAAAGCATTAAACATCTTGAATCTGATGTCAAGTAATGTTTTGTTTTTTTTGGCTACTCGGCGCAGATAATGATAAACTTGTTTGCAAGCACATTTCCTGCCCATCCAAAAAAAGATGCCGTCTTAACAAAAGTGAGTTCGGTTTGACCGTTTTCTTGCGTGACACACAGAGCAAATGGCGTTCATGCACAGCTCGGCGCATGGTCGAGTTTCTTCTTGCTCTTGGAGTGGCAAGGAGGAATTTGCAGAAAAATTAAAAACGAAGCCGCCTCTGCTTTCTAATACGAGAGCAGGGAAACGTAAAAAGAAACAATTTGATGGAACAAAAGCCGAAACGATAGAAATCTTCTGACGACAACAAACATTATCAGATCCAACAGGCGTAAAGTTCAATAGTCATGCCGAATGTGGAAAAACAGAGCTCTCATTCTGACGTTGTTCCTGTCCAGGATGCTGACAGCGAACCTTTTTTTTAATTTTTTTTTATTTAATCCCATTTGGTTTCCTTTCGTGTCACTGTTGTTTGAAAGCACGGGCAAAAAGGTAAGAAAAACAGACTCACAGGAAGTGGAAAATAATGAGTCACAGAACTATACAAAGTGGTGATTGGTGGCATACTTTGCAGCGGCAGCACAGGTCGCATGCGGGCCGCGCAGGATCCACTAATCCTGATCCTTCCTGTGCTGGTGATAAACAGCCGAGCGAGCTGCTGCTGCTGCTGCGATACATGGTCTCTTACTTACTGGGTCTGAGCACCGGGAGGGAGCAGTGGCGGTCCAGCCACTGCAGCGTGGTCTGGCACAGCTCCGCCCTGCTGGTGGTCAACACCGTCCCGTTGAAGGACTCAAACAGGGGCTTGATGATGATGCTGAACTGGAGAGGAGGGGGACTGTCAAGGCCGTCAACCGGTGAAAAGGCGGAAGACGCGGCAGCCGTTTTGAGTTCGGTCGTTTGCCGCTTATTGACGTTTGGGGACCGGCCGAACGGAAGAGGCTGATCTGTGAAAGCAGCTGATGGATTTGGATCAATTTTTAAAAGGAATAAGCTTCAATCTAAATGTCTGCGTCGCCTTCATATCGTAATTATGAGTGCCTGAGGCACTTTTAATTAATTATAATTTTTTTCAAATAATTTTTGGGACTTTGGCCACTGCATGCAGTTTAAGAAGAAGAAAAAAACAAGAAAAAAAGTCAGGACTCAGCAGTTTCAGAACGCAGTCATTCTGAGACATCTTATATCATCAAGTCTGTCATGCATGCACGCCCGCACACTCAGCTCTCTCTTTCATCGGAATGAGGCTGGTTTGGAGAACCGGCGAGGCCGTCAATACCGACTAACGTGGAGAGCTCTGGCAAAACCGTGTTGTTTCGGCAACTATTTTTCTGGACCGCAGCAAATAAAAAAAAAAAACCCAACTGGCAAATAATCAAGTAATCTAATCAAGTGACAGGACACCCACACACACGCACGCCTGGTGGGTTATTTGTAATCTGAAGGGTGAGTTGTCAATGACAATCCTCACGGTGAAAGATGAAATGACACCTCAAACCACATATTTTACCAAACATCTTCACACCTTCGAGGCACACGTTCTCTGACGGCTCTGTATAGTAAGCATGAAAAATAAAAGGCAGCAGCGCGTGGCTTCAATGAAGCGGCAGCTCACTTTCTGCCGTTTACCTGCCGATCATAACAATAAAATGACATGGCTCTACTTGTTGCATAGTCTTATAAACTGCTGTGCGGAATTCTGGTGTCTGAGGAGCATTCAGACTCCTGGATCAGCAACTCAAACTGGACTTCCTGAACTGTATTTCATGCCTCATCTGTGCCCCAAATAACACGGCTGCTTGTGTCGTTTAAACGCGCTCCCGCTGGCGAGCTCAGACGCTCAAGGATACAATCCAGAACTTCCAGTTCTGAAGCGTGCGGCTCTTGACATATTCGTTGAACTTCTCCTGCATGTGGTCGAAGCGGTGCCGGGTGACGGGCACTCCCGTGGCAGGCAGCTGCTCCTGACAGAAGCTGTGGGAAGACGGACGCGGCCGAGAGAGAGCATGATGAGCGTGAGCCTGCCGATGGCAACTTGGGTGAGACGGATGCTGCGTGTTGACGCACTTGATGGAGGTGTTGAGCTCCTCGATCTCTTCTCGCAGCCTCTTGACCTCCTCCTGCATCTGCTGCCTCTCCTGCTGGAGCTTCCCAATGTGCTCCACCGTCTTCTGCAGTGTGACTGCATTGCTCTAAATGAGTGTGGTAGGTGGGGACCGGGAGGATCAGATGTTAAGAGCAACAAGCGGAGCGATTGCTGTGAGCAGGGAGCTGCGAAGCTGCCGGGGTGCACGCAGACTTACATTTGACTGGGATTTCAGAGTGGGAACCAGATTGCAGAGTGTTTTAAAGCCGATGTTTATATTTGATCGTCTCTTCTGCTCAGCAGATATGTGAGTTGTCCTCCGGCTCTGTTATCAAAAAGCATAAACGGCCTTGATGAAACAGGGGAAAGACCGTCGACGCGCCCATGAACAACTGGAACATGCACTTGCCGCCGTGTCTTTGTGATTCATTATCAGTAACGAGGGTCAAATTAAATCATGTCTTGACGCGAGCCATCTAAACGCTATCATATATCGTGTGCTCACAAGAGTGACGCCCATCACACCAGCAATAACTTTTGCATCAGTGTACATGAACACGTGCAAACACAAACCTGCTTTTGCTCGTTTTTCACCATTGGTGTGCCGCCGCCGCCGCTGCTGCTGCTGATCAGAGACTGGGGACTGGGAACTTGATCTAAAGCACACGGTGACCCTTGACCCGATCCCGGCTGACTGTGAACTGGAGAAAAAAGGTGCTTGAGCAGGTGGCGGGGTTTCGGAATGCTAAAACCGCTGCCGAGGCAGAGCGAGCGCTCACCGACGCTGGAGGATGGTTTCTGGGTTTTGCGGCAGGAGGAGTAAGACTTTTCTTTGGGGACAATCGGCTGAGGGGACTTCTGAGCCTGAGGCACGACGTGAAATCCTGGAGCCTGAGATACACGAAAATATACAACAAAACACAAGTCTTTTTCCTCACTTAAAAGCGCACGTTTCCGCAACTCAGAAATTTCAATAACTCCCACTATTGCTCAAAATGTTAGAAGGAAAGAAAAACAGCTTAGATGCCTCCGACTGTGCTCAGAACGTACCGGCGCGAGACGAGGAGGGGTGATCATCACTCTCGTGTTGGGGACCACGTCAGCTTTCAGAGGTGTTGGTGTAACAATCACAGCATTGGTGTGACCTGGGAAAGAGGCTGAGAATATCAACATTGAGGGTAAGGTGCAGCATCCATGATAACCCAAGTCAGAGGACAAGCAACAGAGATTTACTTGTGTGTGTGCATCCATATGAGTGAATGGATGCGAGTTATTTTCGACACATGGGTTGCCTTTCATCGGCGCTTCGCTTCCTCGGTAGTTTTGTTTCAAGCAAGTTTCGGGCTGGAAGCCGGCTACTGTGCATATTATCCGCCCGATAGGATAATAAGTAGTTTTAAGACTGTTGATATTCTGTTGCTTTAGGTGCGTAATGCCATTTTTGTCACCATCTACAGTCAGCATGGCTAAATACGAAAGGCCTGAGCGCTACCTTGTGGTAAAACAGTTGAAGTGAACGAACCCCACTGTCAGATTAATTGGCTAAACGCACCATTTGCCCAGATGTTGGTTCAACAATGGGATCTTGAAATGAGAGAAATGACCAGACCTGTGAGGATAAGGTGGGAGGGAGGGAGCGGGTTAGCGGGAGCGATCCTTGGCACGTGACGGTTTTTGTTGGCAGTGGATGCCTGAGGGGGTCGAGGAAGGGCAAAAGTCTGAAGGTGATGGAGAGGGGCAGCCGACAGCTGAGCCACAGGTTGGAGCTGGGAGGAGGGGCCCGGGGGTTGTGAGGATATGGAGCTGTACTCCGATCTGTGGCTGAAGGTAGTGGCGCTGGCGCTGGGGGTGGGGGTGGAGGAGGCCGTGTGCGTAATCACGGACGGTGCCACTATCTCGTCCAGAGCCGTGGTGTTGTCCAAGGGTGAGGGGACCATGGGTGCCGCGGGGGCCAGCTCCTGACCTGGAAGACACTGCGCCAGCGAATCGTGGGAGGAAATCGCAGCTGGATCGCTGGGCGCCACCTGCCCCGAAAACAGAGGGATGTAGTTTTGTACGAAGGCGGCATCGGCGCCGCCGTGTGTCCCACTGGTTTGACTGGCCATGGGAGCAGAGATGGGCAGAGGACCAGAGGGGGAGATGTGGTTGCTCGAGAGCTGCATGGAAGACATTAACTGGGCCTGGCAAAGGATGATAAAGAAAAAGGGAGCAAATACATTTAATCATTTCCTACGGTGCAATGAGATACGGAGGAGAGGCAGTTTGGCTGAAATTTCTTGGGTGCTGGTTAAGATTGTGATGCAACAGCATGTAACTAGTACAAATTCTACATTAATTTGACAGCACTAAGAAAGACAGGGATGGATTTACAACTCATTCGAATATGAATAAATGCGTTACGGAAACCACTTTGTATTACTTACTTTCATTTTCTCTGGTTGTCCAACATGGAAGCTGCAGCTAAATCTTCATAACTGCTACCAACTTGAAGACACTAGTTTTCCCCGTGTGACTCGTTAACGGATTGCTGACAAATCCAAAGTCACCCATTTCAGGGGGGAGCCAACATGTTTTTTTTTTGTTTTGTTTGTTTTTTTTTTAGAGGTTTTTCAAGACCAGAAATCAATAGGAGACATGACGTTACAATTCCGACATAAAACATTGATGAGTTTTTTTTAACTTGAGTAAATAAAAGCACTTAGATCACAGCTGGCTCTGTATTGTCTTCCAGTGAACTGAACAGTTGATTTCAGAATCTTTTTTACTCACTTAATTATCTTTCCTGGGTTTTGCCCATAATGACACTAACATTCCGCCTAGAAATGTGTTTATTGAGGATCCAAGATAAACAGCTGCTACCTAAAAGTCTGACAGAGATTCATGGCAAGGCTACATAAATGACATCTGGGGGGAAGACAACATAAAACCAAAACAAAATAATACTTTCCATATTTTTAGTGATTCTCAAAAAATACCAAATCAGTTAAGCAATTCGAGCGGCTAGTCATGTGTGATAGGTACCTAAGTTTAGTATTATTATTATGTTACATTGTTTTGTTTTGTGCAACTACATTAAGGCAGGAAGGTGGTGGAGGATGTGGCGCTGGTCCCCGAAACTGACCAATAAAACGAGCCTTAGATCTTGGATAATCAAGACACCTCCTGCCCTGACGGTGGTGTGTGTTAGCGACTGAGCAGTGGCTCGGAGTTTACCTGTGACTGAGAGCTGCTGCTGGGTAGAGGGGTGACAGATGATGCAGTGGGGGAAACAGAGGGGAAGGCGGGCTGACGGAGGCTGTGAAATAAGTCTGAAACAAGAGTCTCTATGTTAGCAAGAGGTTAGTGGTACCACACTACGTTTTGCGTTAGGTTAAGCCAACAGCTGTAGCAGAGTTACTTGAACATGTGGGCGTGATTCCCATAAAGTGTGCACCATTAGTGTGTGTGTGTGTGTGCGCGCAGTACAGCTGAAGCACTGGGTGGCGCCGTTCTGCTACCTTGGAGTGGGTCAAAGGAGTCCATGAAGTCTAGGTTGGGCTGTAAGGGGATGAGTCCTGGTTGGATCATGTCTGCATTCCCTGCATGAGCTGTGGAGGATAATGAGGGAAAGGCGTTGCAGGTCGGGCAGTGGGAGGACATTGTCACAAGAACATGACATACTGTTCAGATCCATCCTGCGGAAGAGCTCATATTTGGGTGTTACATCACTGAGAAACCCAAAAGCAGCTGAAACTCTACTTTTTAAATCGAGTGTTGAGTTGTGGAGAATTTCTTGCACATTTCGTCGGGACATTTTTCTCACCGATCTCCCTTGGATTGGGCCAGGCTATGTGCTGGTGTGAAGCCAGAGTGGAGAACAGTGTGTCTGAAAACTCAGACATCAGAACATCCATGTCAAAGAGGGGGTCCATCTCCATTGGGGCAGGGGTTTCATGATGCTTACGAGGGACACGGCGTGCAGCAGTCTCTTCATCCTGATAAAACGAGACACGGAGCATGTCTGGAGACACTTCCCCAAACAGCGATAACTGCTCCTCTGGCCCCTTTGAGTGTTCAAAATGCAACCACCAAGCCGGTTAATGACACAAACGCATGCAGTGTTACGTGCAGCCAACATGAGATGGCAGATAACTTAAACAAATAACTGGGACACGCTTTCATGCCAGTGGCACTACATATGTTAGTCTCTCAAAAACACTTTAGTTGGTGATGTGGCTGGCAAAAAAATTCCCTACATCAGGTGCAAGCGGCTAAATTTACTTTGCAAGGTCAGACATGATATGCTGAAGGGTGTATCAATAATGTGGAGCTGACTGGGTTTGGCATGGCAGTGTTGATGACAAGAGTGATGGCATGTTGGTGGGTTGAGCATGATGCATTTTTTTTGCTGCGTACCTTAAGCAAGCTTGAGAGGTCATCATCCTTGTGCTTCTGCAACTACAAGAGTTAGTGAATGCTACGTTAGGTTTGCATTAATATTTTTTACAAAACAAAAACTTAAAATATACATTTACATTAAAAAGAAAATGCTCAATGCGTTACCCTTTTCTTGAAGTACGTCCTCCACTTGTGATATTCTCTTATGACAATTTCTATTCGTCTTTTCCAGCATTTCCCCTCCGTGGCAATAGCCTGAGAGAGATTAGGAATACATCTAAGTCAATCAATCACACACTCCTGCAAACATGCCCCTGCAGGTCCCCTGTGGGTAGGTGTGGGTTTACCCTTGGGAGGTGCAGGCGGGATAAACCCGCAGTGCCACTACTCGGGTGCGTCGTGGGTTATCTAATGCCCCTTTGTGGGCCTTATCTGGGCTCTCTGTGTGAGCGTGCCCGACTGTGGACCTGTGGGCCCCAGGGGAGCCCGACTTTGCTTGGCGTGGACAGCTCACAGTCAGCGCGGTACATGACAACCCGACACACATGTGCATGTAACACAACGCTTCAACGTGCAGGTTCTCAAAAGATTCTCTGAGATTTACGCTTGCCATTACGTCAAATACCACCGGATAAATGTTCCATTTCAGGTTCACTTTTTCATCTGTCCCGGTCCACTTCTTCTCAGTAATGCATGCAACTTTTATTTCTCACTCCTCCCCCATCGGGTCAATTAGATGAAATTTAATAATAGCAACACTGATGTAATTATCATTCCCGGCAGTCCACCGCAACCTGTCCAACCACCCAGGCTGACAGATAGAGCCCGATAGTGAACATCAACATTTCACAATAGAAAACGTCTGTAAATACACCACATGATGATAAATCTTTCTATATTTACCTCTGCAGGGCGATGGATGTCCAGGTCTATACTTCCATCGAGGGGGGTCACAAAGTGACAAACAGGATTCTCCCTTTTCTCCACATCTAAGGTTGAGAAGAACACAATAGTGGCCACCACATGTAAAACACATCCAGAAATCTTCATCAAAACCCCTGAACACTATGGATTTTGCACAAAATGCTACACTGCAAAACAAACGATTTTGCATCGAATAATATTTGGCTTTACCATTATTACTGACATGCATGAAGACTTTCCTGTGTTGTCCCACCCCCCTTTTTGCAAAGCTGACAATAAAAACAAATTTCTTATACCACGTAAGCATCCTTTGCCAACACAAGCAGCTTCAGGTAACCGCCCACAGCTCAGAGTATTTAGTTTTATGACAAAATCGACGCCCAACGCCATAGGCAGTTTGGTGGCAGTGATTATCAACAGAATTTGAGCAAGTCACAGACACTGTGCCAATATTCCTGGGAGGAAAAAATTAAGCTGAATTACTTTGGGCATTGAAGAAGGAAACTGGAGATGTTCCAATTCTGATACGAGCAGAAGTGCCTCAGATCGTGACAATGCCAGATCAACCAGCACTCTCACATCAAACAGTATGGGACTTTACGCACCGATGTGACATCACGTCTTAGAGTACATTAGCTTCACCCAGATAAAACCGCTGTTCCAAAACAGAAGCTTATGACTGTGCGGCCTCCCTCTCCCTTCTGACAACACATACTTGAACCAGCTCCAGGTGCCTCATTGCTTGTCGCAACTGGATTGAAAGTAGAATCAAATTCAACTCAACCTAGCCAACAACTAAATGTGAGCGGGGACATTTAATCATTTAGTTAATAGATACGAAAATGATTTCCGTAAATTGGTGAAACGTCTAAGACATTTTGAGGGCGAAAATGCAAACAACTACCCACTTCAAGCTTGTCATATGTGAGGATTTAGTTGTTGTTCGTCTGACATCACAGTCAGTTCAGTTTATTTGACAAACAAGGCCGTCCACAGGCTTTAGGCGAATGTGACAGACATTTTTCAACATTCAATCATGAACAGACTTCAATAACCAGGCCAGCATATTCACAAAAAGGCAGCCTGGAATCCTTACACTGCATATACCAGGCTCTCCATATGGCATTGTTGAGGCGGATCTTGTCCCTCCAAAGAAGCTTTAGGCCTTTGAAGTTTTTCCATTTGGGAGACACAAGTTTACCACTGAAAAGAAGAGAAAAGACAAGCGTGAGATGTGACGCACGATAACCAAGGCAAAAGTTTTAACCGGCTTAAGTGGATCAACAGGAGCACACTCCGCATGTTCTTAGCATTATCGGGAGGAGAACAAAAACACAGCTCAATGCTGACATACTTAAAGAGAGCTGGGCAACATGATAAGAGCGCAACGTTTATTGAGAGGAGATGCATGTCACCTAATGGCGATGCTACAAAATCTATAAACGCACCATCCAAGCTTGTTTTATTTTTTGGATCAAATCGGTGAAATGTGACTTTCCACAAGAGGGGGCAAACTCATTTGCACCTTTGGAAATTAGCGCGAGCACATAAAACAATGAAATTTCCCTTCAGCTGTTCCTGAAATATTATGCTCACAATAGTAGAAGGGAAATGAGGTCAAAGGGACCTTGACTTATTACCAGGCCATTAAAAACATGACGCCTCAGGCCATGAGTGTCGTAGCTCCAGAGGCATTTAAAGAAAAAAGGTGCAGGCCGACTTGACAGCAAGCACAGCAAACAAGTCTGTCAAGGTTGAGCTCAAGTTCGAATGAGATAAAACAATGATATTGGACTCAAATAAACAGAGGGCAATAACACACACACACCTGTGCTAAGAGAGGTAAAAGGGGGCAGCATTGGAGGAATTCGGTGAGCATCAGTATGACTGCAGTCTGTGAGAGACTCTTTTCAGAGCTGGTTGACATGAGTCATTTTATTTTAAACAGGAGATTTTTATATACATATACAGAATATATAATCGTGGGTGGTCAGAGCCGCTCCACCGATGATTCCGAGAAATGTCTGCAACTCCTGGGTGGTCCAAGAAGCGCAATTATGCAACAGCGTTATTCACAGGAAAAAAACAAAACAAAAAAAAACAAAACAAAACAAAAAAACAGCCTGGAATCTTTACTCTTTGCACATATTCGTTTTGTCCATATTCCGACCACGGAAGTCACGATTCTGTCAACCTATCGCTGGTCAGCAGCGCCTCCACCCTTTAGGTACCGGATCAGTGTGCTCGGTACGTCCACAGAAAGGTGACCAAAATCAGGGCCTTTTGATACCATGCAGACCTTTTAGCGATTGAAATGGAAAAAAACCAAACAAAAACAAAATAAAACAAAGAGTCATGTGATGAACTGAACTAAAATTTGAACAACATTAACCCTCATGAAAACAAAACAACCTTTTCTCGATTCAGCAATGTTGGGGTTTACCCAAGAATGTGTCGACTCTCGTGAAACAGTTTCCCTCTTTCAGTGCTTCCTTCCTCTCCATCCAAACTTTTCCTGTTTTTTTTTAACCCGTTTCTCAGTTGTGTACTTATCTTGTGCATGTAGAATCAGATATACTACTATTAATCCTGGAGGAAACTGAATAAAAACAGGTTTTAACAAGTGGGCACACGGCGCGACATTAAAGTGAATAAATTCACATGTACAAAACATAATCTGTTCCTTTGTTCCGATGAATGTCAACAGCAGAGGAGTTACTGACAGCAGTACTTCCCTGTCTATTATTAGTCCTCCAGTCGAGTCCAAGTTGGTGCCATTTGCAAAGTTAGAGGGAATCCTCCGAGCAGCTGGGGGCAACACTAGAGCTGTAAATAAACACGGCGTAACGTGAGCCCCGCAATTTCATTACAACCTCCCTCTCAATGTCGGGCTAATATCAATAACATTTAAATCTGACCTTTTTTTTTTTTGCACCTAATCTGAACGACTACAACGCTTTTACATCACTCTTTGTCCTAACATACAAACGTTCATTATTATTATTATTCAAGACTGTTGAGCTGAATTATGACTAATAATTTTTTTTTAAAGAAGCTAATATGGAGGACAGCCTGGAGAGTTAGGTCAAGCACACGGAATACTACTAGAAGGAAAATCATTGCACGTCATGTGGTTATGACGTGCATTCATATTGAAATACAATTGACACTTTTAAGCCAAATGTGGTGCAGAAACTGCCAGGTCTACAGAAACACTCAGGTCTGTTTAGTCAGTTTTTCATACGCCTTCCTCTGACTAACCACTCCTGCATACTTAAAAATCAATACATACAGCTTTTGGAGGACTTTTATTCATTGAGGACTTTCAATTTTTTTTTTAAAATAAATGTGCCATTGAGATTAATGGACAAACCCGTTTTGCTTTGATAGCCCCATTACCATGGCAACCATACTTTGATAGACTGTATGATGTAGAGGGCTGCATTGGGATTGGGTCCCGCGGGACCCAACACGAATATCGTGGGAGCGGGTGGTTTGAATTTTTGCGGCGGGTGGGAATGAGTGGCTGGGAAAAAAAAACAAAAAAACACGACAGGATCGGGATGTAGCATGGAGTCGACAAATGATGTTGAAAAGAGACTGAAACAAGGTCTTAACGACACAAAAACAAAGCAAGGAAAGTCAGAGGAGGAGGAAACTAGGAAACTAGGAGGAGTTTCTGAACCGTTTCTGACAAAGCTGGAAACAAACTGGACTTTCTCAGTTGTGACAAATGTGCAAAAATACTGCTATACGACGCACACAAATCCGGCACCTCTGGGTTGAGGCGGCACACCTGCTCTGTTCTACCCGGTCAGAGTAAGCTGCTTTTCAAGGATAAACAACTTCTCCCTATACACATTAAACAAGAAACTACTGAGAAATGTGTGGGGAAAAAAACCCCATGAATCTCTTTATTAATAGCCTATAAAATCACATATTTTTCAAAAACAAAATCAATGCATCTTTATTATTGTGCGGGAATAATTTCTCAGAGTTTTGCGGGTGCAGGCGGGAGTGGACATACAAATTGCGGGAGTGGGTGGGGAGTGTAGCACACATGTTGCGGTTGCGGGCGGTAACGGTCAGAAATTCAGTGGGAGCGAGCAGGAGCGGGATGAAGGAAACAGGTCTTCCAGTATGATGTCATATACTGTATGGCGCTATCATCATTGCAACAAACTCCTATGTGTAATCGTGTCATGCATCTGTTTTACAGAGGACCCACTGGATTCAATTATCTCAAACTAGTTATTCAACTAGTTATTTTCTCAGTTAATGGATTAGTTGTCTGTTGCCAAAACGTCAGATGGCAGTAGAATTTAGGTAAGTGTGAGTGAAGGAATTTAGACTTTGTTTCTTCAATCAAATAAAAATTACTGAAACCGCACAACTGGTCATTAAAATATATGATTAAATTAATAGTCGACAACCAACCAGTTAAATGATAAATTACTGCAGCTACGCTACAGGCAGTCAGAAAATTCTCACTTACAAATAAGGGATTTGTAATGACTTACTGTCTTCTAACAACTTTAAGAGTTCAATTTGGCCTCAGAAGATTTGCAGGTGGTTTAGACAGAGCGCCACTTCTGGCCATGCATTCGGCGAGGAAGTAAGCTGATATCCTGGGTGAGAAGAAGTGATCCACACTCACTGAACAATCTCAAACATGACATTGCATTTTCTCGCGCCCCAAATCCAAATCGCCTGCCCACATAAACACACCATCCTGCAGAGATACGACAGGAGTAGCGAGGAATCACCCCCCACGCCGCCCTCCTCCCACCGCCTGACCTGCGGCAGCTCTGCGAGAGGCTTGTGTAATCCATATGTCATGACTGTGTCGTGCACAGGTTTCTGCACAAGCCCGGAGTTGTGTCTCTCTGTGGTTGTTCTGCCGTTAAGACACAAAAAACCCACTAAATCTTCAAAGAACGGCATCAAGTCCATGTGATCCAAGTTGTCAGACTCACACAGCCAATGGCGACCGCAGCAAAGCATGCCGAGATCCTTCAAGAAACCTATTTTTTTATTCAATAAGACTGAGAGACAATGATTTTTTCCCCTTGATTTATGACTAGAATAAGGAGCTTGTTATTTGCGGGCCATGACTGTGTGCTTTGGGGCTTTCGGGCCCTGTCCTTATGTGACAGATGTTGTACAACACTTCTTCCATACCAAAGTGTTAAATCAAATAACAAAATAACGTTGTACACCACGTGACACTAAAAGCGCATCTTATTTGTCACATTTAACATATTTAGAGTTGTTTGCAGTGCCACTTGATAGCCATTTCCTCTCCTACTTACAAGAATTGAGTTTTAACTGTTGATTTTTTCCCCCCCACACAAAGAATAAAGTCTGAAGGGAACAGAATAAGGATCAACCCAAACAATTATATTAAGAACTTAATAATCTTGACCACCTGCAACAGTAAAGCTGCACTAGTATTAATCTGATGATGAGCAAAATCTGAATATCACCTGACAGTTTCATTTAATTTTAGCATTGTGATTTTTTTTTCTCAACAACGTCCAAAACAAAAAAAAGTAATTGTTTGTTTTATAGTCTCGAGGTTGATCACACGCCCTGAAGGCCACAAGATAAAACTGGAGGGATCAGAGTTAAATTCTGATATATATTTATATATTTGGCCTTAGGGAGTGGGATCAACCTCGACACTATAAAACAAACATTTATATGAAGTAGCTCGTAGCTTCATTTTGATCCCCTGCGACAGTAAAGCTCCATCAGCATTAATCCGACCATGAGGAACATCTACCACCAGTTTGCCAATTCTGTCCCTTCAATGCTCTCCCCGTGTTTTGATAATTCTGGCAATAACTCTGACTACAATTATTATTATTTTTTCCTCCTTTAGACACTTGAGGCAAACACGCACGGGCGCTTCTTCCTCCACCGCCACGATATATACATATAGATATATGCATAAGCAGGAAGTTTATACACGAGACACCCGTGACTGCACCTCCACGGTTTGTCCCGTGTCGGAGCGCGGTGACGAGGCTCGACGGGACGACCGGGGGGGGGGGGGCCGTGACGTACCTGTACGCCAGCGTCATGCACTCGAAGAGCTTGGTGAGCGACGCGTCGATGGAGAGGTGGCACATGCTCGCCTTGCCGAAGTGGTACGTCTGGCAGGTCTGTTTGTTGACAGTGTCGAAGTCGTAGCCCTTCTTCGGCGGGTGCTCGCTGTGCGGCGACGACACCATGAAGTGCCCGCTGTGGATGATCTGACTCTCCAGCCCGTCCGCCCGCCTCGGCCCCAGGTGAGTCTCCTCCGCGTCCGAGTCGTCGTCCTGCTCCTGCTTGATGCACGCCGGTGCCCGGCGGTACTTCTGCCGAAAAGACACCTCTCCAGTAGCCATGTCTTTACCCGGCCAGACAAATGGCTAACGCTAGCTAGCAAGCTAGGACAATTCAACTCTGGCTTTCATGGGGCTCGCGAGCGGTGCTGGGAAGCGGTTCAGGCTGGCTTGTTTGGTTAAAGTTTCCCCACTTGGTGCCGTGGAATCAACGTCCTCGGTTCGCCCATTTTAATTCGGGCTTCCTCCCTCCTCCCCCCGTAAAAATCCAACCCGAGTTAACTTCTTGTTGTCTTGTGAAGACAGTTGACGTAGTTCCACGGACCAGCTGACAAAAAAAAAAAAAAAATGCTCGCTCGTTCCCCCTGAAGTGGATTGGAACTTCCTGTGCAAACCTGCTTCTGATTGGCCAGAATTGGAGCCCAGCCTCCCACAGGATTAACATTGCTTCTGATTGGTCAGAGTCAGTGCCCCACCCACCAGAGTACCCGAAATAAAGCTGAGGCGAACTTTTGTCTCTTTCGGTTAATTTACTTACCTAATTAGAAAGCGTGGAATTATTTGAAAATCGGCTTGAGTCAAAAAATCCTGCTTGTTGGAAACCGTGTGGTGAAAATTATGTTATGAAAACTTTTCATTATAATACCCCATTATAATACCCCAAATGCTACCCCAAATATAGCAAAAGAGAATAGCCTACTTGTGCAGATGAATCCTCATTTAATCTTTTAGGTTTTAGATTAATTCAAGAGGAAACATAATCCTGCTTGTAGGAAACCGTGTGGTGAAAATTATGTTATGAAAACTTTTCATTATAATACCAAACTACCCCAAATGTAGCAAAAGAGAATAGCCTACTTGTGCAGACGAACCCTCATTTAATTTTAGGTTTAAGATTAAGGGGAAACGTGAGTCAACAGTGAAACACAACACTTAACCTTTAAAGTCTAGACTCAGGTGTGAATGTTTTATTCATTTTCATTACGAAATCAAATCGATTCAAATGTCATCGGCCTGCTTCTTTTATGACTGATTGAAAGTTTCATCACGGAGCAAATGTTTTACTGGGGGGGGGTGGCTCAAATTTTCTTACCACTGGTATACGTAACCCAACTTGTGTGTTTTAATTGTTCTCTTTGGCTCGGCTGTAGGGTTGTCCTTGGAAGCACAACTTAAAGGCATGCTATAACACAGCTGAACATGTCGATGTGACATTTTATTGACGGAAACCGTTGCATTCATCGTATTTCACATAAAAAAGAGACATAAAATTACAGCGTCTTTGTGAGGGCATGTTACATTTTAGAGACAGAGCGGCAGAGAGTCGAAGGCTCGTCCACGCGACTCGGCTCGCCCGGCTCGAGGTGAGAGCTTGTCGTTCACGTTGGAAGGGAAGACCCGTCGCCAGATTCGTTGCTCTTCTCCGCTGCTGACGAGAAGCCCAGGATGTGACTTGCAAATATCTCCATCGATATGTCATCTGGGATCACGTTCTCGAGGGAGTATTCTCCATCTCCATCTAGACAGACACACGCACAGGCACATCAGAAAGCAGCAAGTGATGATGTTTTTTTAACACAGGAGTAAGGTGAATTCTTGGGTTGTAATTGCGAGGGATTTTTCAAATTTTACATACTGTCAGATTTACAAATGCTAAGCTCAGAACTTTCTTCTTCCTTTTCCTCTCGGAAGCCTAAAAGTGCCGTGAAGCACTCCGCCACCTCGTCCTCTGTCATGGATTCCCCTGTCAAGGAGCGTGTCAGAAAGTTTCAGAAAACACGTTGGACTCTATGACAGGTTGACAATGAAATGCAACAAGAAAAAGGGGATCAGATCTGTGACAGACATTCATGATCCCATCCGAAGCCCATCAGACTAATCTCTTCTCTGCAACGTACCCCGAACCTGCAGCACCTCCAGCAGATCTTGCCTCCTCAGAGCGAGCTGTCCCGTGCCATCACAGTCGCACAGGACTTGAAAAGCTTTGCTGAGCTCATCGCTGGAGATGCCGAATGCTGGCCGGTGATTAATGTACAGCTTTATGAACTCCTCCAGGGTGATGTCGGTCACATGCTCTTCCGTTTCGGCGGAGTTGCTGAACTTGACCTCATTTTGCATGTCCTCGATCTGGTAAAAAAAAAAAAAAAAAAATAATACAAGAGATCTGTTTTTGCAGCACCGAGGGGTAAGAGATTGTTTATTGCCAGAGGGGGATCACTTTCACTGTACCTCCTTCTCACTCGGGAAGAAGGCCAAAGCCCGCATGAGTGAGGGAACCTCTGTCAGGGGAATGGTGGTCGACACTGGTCGCGTCTCAATGACCTCGATGCCCTGATGACGGATTTGGCAGTAATAGAAATAGTCCTCAATCTCCTACGGACAGAAAAGATCAATCACCAAATCAGTGCAAAATCCAAAATCCGCGTGAGACACTGGACATTGGGAATGTATAGTGACATTGCTCAAAGAAGTAACAGTCGCATCTGTGGCCATGTTTCGGAGTGCTCCCCTCCAGAACTTTAACAGATGTAAGACCCAACCAATATGGATTTTTTTAGACTGACACTGATGCCAATGGAAGAAGGAGAAAGACCACTGTTTTAGCAGCTAATATACTGAATTTATGGGCCGAAAAGAATTTAGACCTTTTGCTTGTGGGCTGTGCACCAGTGTTGCACTGGCATGACCAATGCAGATGTTCTCGGAGGATTTCTTCCTGAGATAAGTAACATATTAGATGATTTAACATTTTTATCGTCAGCCAATTCCATGAATGAGCAAAATATTTGAATAAACATCAGCATTCATTCTTAAGCATCAGTCAACTGCTGACCATTTAAAACAAAGAAAAAATTTGAAAAAAAATATAGTTATAATGTAAGTACTTTAGCTGTTCGGTGTCAGTAGGTTGCTGGATATTAAAAAAAAACAAACAATAAAGAAGCATAAAGATTAACATGAGCACTGGAAAGTATCAACAACATTTCAAAATCAACTCAAGCATTGTTTTCTACCTTTAAAAAGTTTTGAGTCAAGCTCTAATTTCATTTTTGTTCCCCATAAAAAGCATCCAGAGCATCAAAACTATACATAGCTCAGTCTGAGGTTTTATTTCCTTGTCATAATCAAAGTCCCATTGTCACACTACTAAAACTGTCAAACAAACTAGGCAGCGGACCAACATTCAACTCACCCTGAAGAATTTGCCATCTCTGCCTCCCTCTAATAGAGTGTAAAACGGGGCAAGGTCTTTCCCCCCCAAGGCCGCCGCCGCCTCCAGCGCGCTGCGCGTTCACAACAAGAAAGAGGACACTGACAACAGTCCTGCCGTCACTCGGGCCTTTCGCCTGCTTCTCGGGTTTGTAACGTTAAACCTTACTTGAGGCTGATCTCCCATGACAGGACGGTGCAGTCGGAGCCGCCAGCCGTGAAAACAAAGCGGCCGTCGTAGGAGCAGTCCAACGTGGACGCCCCTGTCGGATGGCAGATCAGAGCGTTGGACTTGTAGGGGTTCCCATCCAGAGGCAGAATCTGGAGCCCCACCTGAAGGAAGTGCACCTACTCAGTGTTTGGGAAGCTTAACCTTTCCGCTATTTGCATGTCTTAGCATTACACCCACAACTTGACAAAGGTGGTTACTTATGGTTTTATTTTTAAAAGTACAGCAAATTCAAGCACTGACCATATCCTCCGTGATGAAAGCCATGTAATATGAGCTCGTCTTGGAGCCCTCAGGCACTGGGAGAACCACTGTTCTCTTGACGGGACTTCCATACATTGGCCCAAGTAGAGTCTTCCTGTTGTTGTACAACACAAGTGCCGATAATCCCATCAGACAATCACATTTTGCAATAATAAATAAGACCATGTGAGGGCATCTCACAGACCTGCACATCTTGGTGATACCGTTTAAAAGCTTCATCTTGTATTGGTCGGAGGCAATGAGAAGAAACGGCTCTGTGGTCAGAGGAGGATACCATGTCATGCACATTGGCACGGCGCTCTGCTCCGCGCGCTCCGAGCTCAGAATGCCGAGCTGGTCCACCGCGTTGCTTCCCAGGTCGTACTCCACCTGTCATTCAGTCCCACACATGGGCGCCGAGATGAGGGGCTGAGCGCTTGGCGCCGCGCATGTCGCGCGAAACAGAACGACAGCGCAGCGGAGCACTCACCAGATGGCGGTCCATGCTCAGGGAGAGCAGCCTGGGCCGGGTGCTGTCCGCTTGCGCGCCGAAAAGGAGGTCCTTGATGGGCATGTAGTGCGACTGCTGTCTGCCCAGATACTCCCAGCGAGGAGGTGAGCCTTCAGCAGTCTGCAGGCGGAACACCGTCACCGTTTGTCCGGCATCCTAAACGGTGGCGAGGGAGCAAAATGTGCGTGTCGTTTCGTGGGGTTATGAAAATGTCCAGATTTAGAAGTACGGATTCGCAGTCCAGAATCACTGAATCAAGCGCGCTCACCGAGATGCTGAGTGAGCATGAAATGCAGCACGGGATACATCTGAATTTGTTCATTCTTGTATGTCGCATTTGTCATGGATTTAACTTTATTTACTAAAGGGGATATTTGATAGCCTATTTGGTGTTTTAATAATTATTTTTTTTCTATTTTCTATTTAATTTGTTTACTTTTACTTGGTGTTTTCTTGCCATTCATGTTCTGTGCTGTAATGCCACTGGAATTTTAATTTCCCTAATAATATACTCGATACACAGCAAATACCTGCTCTTCCTGTTTTAGATGTCATTCATTTCTTGTCTCTGTCATTTTGTCAGCAAGAGGAATAGGATGTGATATGTGGCTGCAGTATTTTCTTTAAAAGTTAGGACAGTTTTGGTTAGTTTAAGTATTTCTGTTTTCCCCCTTTTTTCTTTTTGAAGCTCAGTTGGTATGAAGCGATCTGATGTCACAGACTCACCGCAGTGGCGAGATACGTCGAGTCCGGGGAGAAGCAGATGTGGGTGATGCTGTCTTTGGTTTTAGAGAAGCGCGCCTTGGGATCGCTTTCCAGGGTGTCTGGGTCCAGTATGTGAACAGCTCCGCTGCCGAAGCCCAGAGCCAGGTACGATCCTGGCCAGACACAAGAGGAGGAGCGGGCATTTCGATGCGCGTAAATGAGGAAAGAAAGCCAACACCCGACTGCTGCTTCAAGACAGCTAGCTCACCTTGAGGGTCAAAGGTCAGGCACTCGATCTGCTTCTCCGTCGCAAAGGTCACGCTGCACGTGGTCTTTTTGCTTTCGTAGTCCCATACTTTCAGAACGCCCGCGTGGTTGCCCATGACCACCGCCGGCCGCGAGGGGTGGCAGGCCAGTGCGTGCAGGGGCTCACAGTTCTCGTGTAAGAGGATTTGATGATCGCCCGTCTGAGCATCCACGTGCACCACTTTGGAGCTGGCTGTGGACACCACGAAGTTCCTGCGGGGCAAAGGCAGGTCAGCGCCGCTCAAGTGTTTGTGCCGCCGCGCGGAAACGGTTCACGATGCGACAAAAGTACCTGATAATTAACGGCGCGGCCTCCACGGCGCAGTCCTCCTGAGTTCCCTCTGCGCACTCTTTGGAGAAGGAGATGGACACGACCGCGTCCAGGCCCAGCTGGTCGTAGAAAGTCAGAAGCAAGAAGTTTTCGTCGTAGAACTTGACATGGCCGCGGGCGTCACCGGTCACGATGCAGCTGGGAGGTTGAACAATGCACAAAGAGCAATGAGAGACCCCGAAATACTTAAACAGAGACAGGGAATAATCCACATTTCCGGCTGTAAAACCACCTGTCTGTCACAGTGAGGACAGTGATGGAGCTTTCCTGGAGGGGAACGAAGCGGATCCTGTCGCTGCGCAGGTTTCGGTTGGCGGCCAAGTCCTCCATTAATTCCCAAACCACAATGGTGCCAGCCGCAGTGGCCGTCAGGACCTGAGACTCCTTCCAGTGGAACACCGACTGGTTGAATGGCTTGTTGCCCACCTTGACAGCGTTAAGAGGGGAAACAGGGTGACAGGTGAGGAGTTTGCGGTTGCGTAAAAAAAAAAAAGTCCACAGGTGACCGCGTCGCAGGGGTCGGATGGAAGTGTGTGAGAAAAGCGTGTCAAAATATTCGTTTTCAGAACGTCTATGACGTTTGGTCGTCATTACCCTCTCGAGATTCAGGGGAAAGTACTGCAAACTTCCCTCGGCCTAAAGAAAAAAGAAAAAAAAAGTGACATAGTGGTTCCTGAAATGAATGAATAAATACAGCGGTTGCGTTTGAGGAGGAGGGGACGGTGAACTCACCGTGCTGTAAAACAACACTTGACCTTCGCTGTTGCTGAGCAGCTGAGTGCTGTCGTTTGGGTTGAAAACGATGTAGACCTGAAGCACAATGCGACATCTGAACATCCCACGCCTGAGCGCCACGCTTGTAAAATCACGATATGATTACGATAAATCTTTGATGTTTAGATGTATGTGTTGTTTTGGTTTTTTTTGTTGTTTTTTTGTGTCTTTTTACTTACTTGAGAGCCTGCATCTGGGCTGAGTTCAGTGGAAAACAATGGCTCCTCTGTTTCATTTGTCCAATCCCAAATACAGACACGCTGTAAAAAAAACAAACAAAAAAAATCTGATCACTGCCAAATTTACTCATCAATATTCTATGGAATATGGATGGAATGTTGGCTGTAGAGAGACAAGAATGTGGCGTGTGCGTGTTGGATACTCTCAGCTTCAGAAAGAAATGGAATTCATGTGCATTTTTGTTTTGGCGGATGTGGTGCACGTAACTAAAGAGAGTCATACTGACTGTGCGCTTTAGACACAGTCAAAAAAAAACTTCATGAGCTGAATAAGTCGGCAAAGCCGCGTTTGTCGCACCCTGCTTGGCGTCGCACCGATTCACCTCCGCGTGCGAGAAAAGTTTTTAAAAAAATCACAGAGTCCTGGGAGCATCCGCCTCTGCCTCAGACTGTGCGTGTAACCACACACACGCAGGACAAGAGAATGAAACGTGTGTGTGTGGTCCCTCTCACCTGAGCCCCTCCGGTCCCGAGGGTTACCAGTTGTTGCGTGTCCCTCGAAAACGCCATGGCGCCGACGCCCCCCTCGGGATGGCAGTCGAAGAGCGTGTGCACGGGGATGCTGGAATATTCACCACAAATGCAGCCGTCACGGCGCAGCAAAAGACACGTGAAGAAGAAGAAGAAAAAAAAAACGGAAACGAGGGGCACACGCTGGAACCCGGAGCTACCCGGAGTACGAGTCCCATATCATCACGGTGCTCTTCAGGGCCCGGTCCGCCGTCGCGATCCACCGGTTGTCCTCGCTGACGCATGTGCACGAGATGGCGCTGCTGTGACCCTGAGGAACAGTGACGACATCCGTGATGACAACTTCTCATCGCGCAGGTTACGGGGTGGAGGGAGGGATCGAAAAAAGCGGGCCGTTTTGCGCATCCGCCCCTCCGTTCTCACCTGAAGAATGTGCTGGGAGTTGGAGGTGTGATTGTATATGATGCCGACGTGTGCTCCAGCGTAGAAGACCACCAGCTGATTTTGGTCCTGCAGGCTGAAGACGGGAAGAGCAGAGTTCGCCCCCAAGACCCAGTCCAGTGACTGCACGAGGGATAAGAAATCTGGTTTATTATTGAGGGGTGAAGGCTCTTTTGTATCTTGATTAAATAACTTTTCACGAGACTTGATTCCAGAGGAGCTGCCTGCTGAGTGGTGTTACTCATTTTACACGTTCATAATTACCAGTGCGTGCGTTCTTGTATGAGTTGCGTCCTTTAGGAAGAGCGTGTCTCTGGTCGCGGTGTAGACTTTGGACTTCAGCTTGTCGCTTTCCGACTCTCCCTGAACCTCCACCGTCTCCTGTGCCACATCTCGCCTGTTGTCCTCCGGTTTTTTGACCTCCGTTGCTTTTCCCTGCTTCTTCTGGTCGCTCGCGTCAGCGCCTGACATGATGCTTCACACTTTTTTAATGAGGAGGAGAGGGAGGGAGAAGCAAAAAATAAAAGAACTCTCAGATGCATAAAAAAAATGAGATAAAAGTTTTTATTCCACAGCCTGAATTCACCTCAAAGCACCTGGTAACTCTGAGCACCCGAAGTCCCCCACCTTCCCTTTAAGAGCATATCACTCCATACAGTCTGGCTCGCTTTAATGTCGCCACTGTTTGACATCACACAGCTAACACACGCACAGATTTATTAAAAAAAAATTAATTTAATTAAATTTAAAAAAAATTAAATTCGAAGCAGTGAATCAGTACACTGTCAAAAAAACTAACATCATTTACCTTTTCAATGAAAACAAGCTATATCCATGGTCCGTTCTTCTGCGAAGCGTCCCGTTGCCTAGTTACCGTCGCCTAGTTACTGCTGCAGAGGACGTTTCGGTAAATCCTTTCAAATTAAAAGCACACTTGTTCGCATGGCAGTGGTTGCCTTCAGACTTTGCGAGAATATATTAAAAGGTGCAAAAATGTGTAATAGTGCCATTAAATATGTGGAATTTCCTGTCCTTGGAGTAAAAACCTCCTTTATAAATAAAGCACAGTTACATTCAATACACGTTTCAATTGTAGTTTCTGTTTTCATCATATTTCCTTTTATTGATCCCATTATAACACCACAGATGTTGCCTGCTCCATAATTAGTAAGACGAGTAAGATTGTCAACTTGTTTATCTTAACAGGTAAATTTCATATCCATAAATCTAATTTGTCCAAATCTAATTGGCTCATCCTAAATACCATTCAGAAATGTATTAAAAGGTTTTTTTGAGCACATTGAAATTCTGAATAATAATAAATGTATACATTTACTGTGTCTACGACAATAATGTAATTATTTAGTGGAATTTGAGCCTCTGTATACTGTCCTGAGTAGCGTCTTGAGTGTATTTTCATCCAATGAATGAGTTTTATCTATTTATTTATTATTATTGTCTGTATTTTTCAATTACACACTTGCACCTTACTTGTATCTATTTAATTTTATGTGTGTATGTTTACATGTATACACGTGTGAAGACAGTAGAATTGCAAAAATTACGATTCCCAAAATGTTGCGTTCATGCATAATGCCACTGTTTTATTGTGAAAATGTTACAATAAAAAATGTTAATGTTGGATAAATAAGCAAATGAATCGCAGTGGTGCAGTTACCCACTGTGACCACCAGAGGGCGGCGTTCTTCATCAAACTACCGTCAGGCAAGCTCGCGAGGTCGCTGCCGGTGAGAACTTTCAAAATAAATTTTTCACATGTGAAATCTTTTTTTTTTTTTTTAATCCTGTTAAGTGTCCTGTTACAAATTGCAAAAAAAACAGTTTTTGAAAAGCTTCAAATGTATTTTGTACGTGTAAAATAGAAATATTTGTTGTATAAATGTCAGTATATTTTTGCAAGCTTCCTATGTTTCAGATGCAAGCAAAGGTTTTGTAAACGGAAATGTTTTTTTTTTCAAATTTCTAACGTGAATTGAATTGTGAAATAAAGTTTTGTTCAAAAAAATAATAAAATAAGTGATGTTGGATTCACGCTGTCACCGCGGTATTTGATGGGTTTTATAGGCTCATAAGTAGTAACATCAATTTTGTACGTACGTGATATTGAGATGCCAAAATCATAAATCGGCAAATTTGGCCCCGAGACTTTTGCTTTGAAAGGTGGATATTAAAAAAAAAATCTCCGTCGGTCAAACTTTACTCCCCGTAGCCGAAAGGCTTTTCCGGTTGCACAGGTTTGAGGAGCCGCTGCTGCTGCTCTGCCTCTACCTCATGTCGCTTCATATTCCTCATTTTTTCTTTTAATCTTTAGGGTTTTTTTTTGTTTTTTTTGTCGCTGTTTTTCACCGCCGCTGTTTACTTTTTTTTCTTTTTTTTTTCGCTACACGTCGCTGGCGGAGCCGTGAACGGATGTTTCGCCCGCGGAGTTTATGAAGGTTGGGACACCAGAAAGTAAAACCAAAAAAAAAAAAAAAAAATCGATAGCATACAGTTACACGCGGATAGTTATGGTTTCACCGGCTGACAGGTGAGGTGACGCTCGAAACCTTTAACGCGGGACCGTTTGCCTTTTTATTATTATTTTTTAACTCTGTTACAAGTCGAATGGACACGGACGTAGACGGGTAAACAGCGTTAGCCGCGCCGTGCTAGCTAGCGTTAGCCCGGCGGCTCTTATCGCCAATCCGCTCAGCTGACAGTCAGCCGCCCGCCGCCAAGCTGCTCATGACGTGTGTGTGTGTGTGTGTGTGTGTGTGTGTGTGTGTGTGTGTGTGTGTGTGTGTGTGTGTGCGTGCGTGCGTGCGCTTTCAACAGTGACCTGAAACTCACAGCTTGCCTGAAAAGTTCACCCGGAACGAGCTGCGTGCCGGTCCACGCTGTACTTTTTGTTGTTGTTGTTGTTGTTATCTTTAAACAGGAAGTCCCCAACTAGTTTTAGTCTCCCAACTAGTCTCCCAACTAGTTGCGTTATTAGAAATGTCCTGCTTACGGATACACACGATCAGCCATAACATTATGACCGGTGCGTGTCCACCATAGACTGCGATAGTTTTATGTTGGATTCGTATGTTTGCATGTTGGCACTTTTTAATGATTGTTATTGGTATAGTTATCGATCGTTATACCCTCATATTTTGTCACCCTAATGCATGTGAGTGGGAGCCCCAAAATATTAGGGACACCTTCTCAGTATAACCCAGCACAGTTCGACAGCATCGCCAATTACAGGCTCAATAACAATCACAATCAGATTTGTAACATCTCTCAAACACCTTTGACCAAAATTCAACATGAAATTTCCGAAGGGGTGATTTATGGTACTGCTGTTGCATTATTTTCTATGGCAAACATGCTGTGCAGTGGCTTTAATGCCATAGAAAATCAGTGTATATACACCTTAAGCGTAGTGTAAATGCACTTTGTTAAAGGCAACATGCTTGGAAATCATCGAGTTTAAGTCGAAGAAATAAACGTGCCGTGCAAAGTAAAGATGTTTGAGGTTGTTGTCCCATCTTCAGGACAGCCGGGCTCCACACAGGTGAGCCGTGAACACGAGGCTTGTGAAGTTTAGGTGCCCGCAGTCATAAACACAAGATAAAAATCTCCTTTTTCGAGTTGTATGTCTTTTTCGGTCTGGTTGAAATATTCATGCTCTGCCCCGACAGGTCGGAGCGCAATGTGGACAGATAAGCAACGAGGAATCAGAGTCTCCCAGAAGGAGCTTCTGTGCAAGAATGGCTGTGGTTACTATGGAAACCCAGCGTGGCAGGGCTTCTGCTCCAAGTGCTGGAGGGAGCGAGCTCGTCCGGCCGAAGCGGCGAGGCCGGACGCGAGGTAAACGCGGAAAGGAACATCGAAGTTCACGCGGTGGCACGGTTGGCATATCTCATGTTGAACTTCCTTTGCAGGCCGAGCAATAATGGAACTCCCCCCACCTTTTCCAAATTTGAGGAGAAGAAGAACACGGAGAAGAGTCGCCGCATCAACACGATGAGGAGGCTCTTTTGGGGAAGCCCGTCACCTCCCAAACAAGGTGGTTCTTTTTCACTTGGTGAAATGTGACCCCCCCGTGCTCTCATGAATGCATCACTTAAACAGCCACACTGATTAGAGTGCGTTCAACTCACTTATGACACATTAGCAGGTGCAAATGTTAGCTGTGTTGAAATAGGGATGGAAGTCCCTCATCAGCAAGATCGCCGTAAAAAGTTCTTCACGGAACGAAAATGTGCTTAAATGATTAAAACATGCACAAAGCAACTGAAAAGCACTGAAATAAAGAATCTAAGTTAAAATGCATCCAATTTAGATATAGAATGATACACTAGTGGTAATTGTGTGTATCATAATCATATATTCCAGTGGGATCGCTGTAAAAGCTTTGGGCTGCAGAGGTTTTCATCAGTATTTGTTACTGGAAAAATCAGGGTGTCAATATGTTTAAAAAGCGTGAAAGTGAGCTGAACTGCATCTAAAACATTCAAGACTAAATTGATAGATATATCAAATGGAAATGAAATGCAGTAATACGCAGTATGCAAATAAGACTTCTCACTTATAATTGGACAAAGAGCCACATATTACGGATCAAATGCGTCTTACCTGACAGGCTCGTACGTTGGCAGCGTCGCGCTCTTGTCTCTGGCAGAGACAATGAATGAGAGGGAATGAGTGTGGGCGTCTTCGGTGCTGATGGATGTCATCTTCTCCCCCCCAGAGTCTTCTGAACGCAACTTGAAGCTGTTAAAAGCCTACCAGAGCCTGGAGCCCGGAGACTTCACCGGTTTCCTGAAGATCCTCCGCAGCCCTTCCTCCCAGCGCATGCAGTCCCGATGCACGGCTTTCCTCAATACAATGGAGGCCTACCACGTAAATAAACGGTCAAGATGCCTTATTCCCCCCCGTTCACACTGTAGATCTCGTCGAATCTCACGACGCTGCTCTGATTGGGTTCTTCACAGGATCTGCCGGTCCAGAAGCAGTCGGACCACGTGCAGGATTTCTACCTGTCTTTCTCCGAGTATTTCAGCAGTGAGTACAGATCAGCCCGGCGCTGCCTCTCGCTCCTCCCGCTCACATTACAATATTAGATGAACTAAACTAAAGCTGCTCTTTTTTTCTTTTTTTTCAGGCTTTTCTGAGGCCCAGGTGACTCAGACAATGGAGCATGTCGAGAAGCTAATCATGACTCGGCTGCACAAATGGGTTTTCTGCCACGACAGCTGTGACGATGAGCAGAAGGACTTGGCCCTCCAGAGGAGGATACGGTCAGTGTTGAGTTCAAGTTACCTCTGTGAAACTGGCACCTCAGTCCCCTAAGACACCCGTTTGACACTGACCGATGTCTTTACTTTGCAGTTCATTAAACTGGGTTACTCCGCAGATGCTGAGTGTACCTTTCCCCGACCTAAAGACCGAAGTCAGCAGCGACCCCTTCCTCCCTGCCATAACGGGTAAGCCCCCCCGCTTGATCTCACGAGGGGAGGACGGCCGCGCTCCGCCCTCAAGCGCTGACATTTTGCCCGACTTTCTGTTCTCCAAAAGCCATCATCGAGATGGACGCCAAGCGGGCGCCGCAGGACAAACTTGCCTGCGTGTCCAAGTGCTGCCAGCACGTGTTCGAGGCGCTCTCCACCTCAAGCAGCGAGCCGGCCGACGCCGACGACTTCCTGTCGGGCCTGGTGTACGTGGTGCTGAAGGCCAACCCGCCTCGCCTGCACTCCAACATGCAGTACATGATCCGCTTCGGCCTCCCTCACAGCCTGATGGCAGGAGAGAGTGGCTACTACTTCACCAACCTGGTCGGCTCATCTGACATATTTAAAAAAAAAAACAACAACAAAAAAGTCTTGTGAGGTCTGTTGGATCGCTCATCGCCTTTTTCCTCCGTTTCAGTCTTGCGCCGTGGCTTTTATCGAAAAGCTGGATGGGCCGGCGCTGAACCTCAGTGCCGAGGACTTCGAGGGCTACATGCTGCGCCAGCGGGCTCCTGCTGCCACAGAGCAGACGCAGCGGGTGGCCAGTCAGACGCAGCATCTGCTCGAAGAGCTGAAGGGCCGGCAGGAGAAACTGGACCGAGGGGTGGACGCGCTCAACGCGCAGCTCCAGACGTGGATGCAGGTGGTTCATTCGCAACTGGACGAGACAGCGGCCCAGTTCGCTGAGGTCCAGAAGGAGCTGACGGCCCAGGCGGAGCCCTCGGAGGCTCCCTCAACCTCGTCCCCCGAGTCTGCCTCACCGGGGGAAGACGGAACAGACGGAACAGTGCTGGTGCTGACGGATCAGCGTTCAGGTCCTAAAGATACGGACTGTTAGCTGTGTTAAAATCTTTATTCTTGATTGTTTTTTTGTTTGTTTTTTAATTCACAGCACTTACCTTTTCATAGGTTTGAAGTTGCTCAAGTTCCAACCATAGTGAGCTGGGGATCCGTAAGCCAGCCGGACATGAAGGATGTTTTCAAACTGCTATCACTACTTTGTAAAAATGAATAATGTGCACTTGTTTCCTGTCATGTGGGGGGATATGAAGGCCGTTACGAATACATTCCAGTTTACAGTAATAGGTGCAGAAATAATGATCAAAAAAATAATATTTAAGCACTCAGGATACACACCTCTGAAGGATTTTGCCTACAGCATATTTACTGATCTCTAATAATGCAGCCAACGTGCCTAGACTTATGTACACTGCCATGAAATGAATAAATATGGTTAAAAGAGGAGAAGATTTTGATCCACTTGGGGTGGGAGGGCGTTTAGTCAAACCAGGTTTTTACAAAGCTGTGTGTTGCCTTCACTGTCAAAGATCATATAACTTATGCAAAACAATTAGTGATTTATTTTCTCGCGTTACTGTGAATAAGGTACACATTTGTTTAAAGCCTGAAGTTTCTAAAGAAATTAACGTTTTATGTGAAAGATTGTATCCAATATTGTGTATTAAAAGTCGATTTAAATGACCCAATAAGTGTTTTATTTTGATTTTCTTCCTGCAACTGGTTTTCTGGTAAGTAGCTCGTGCACAATGTGTAATTTAGTCAGTGCCTGAGGCGCTTTGCTGTGAGAAAAGTGGGACAGACGTAACCATGGCAACAAAACATGTCAAGCGGACATCGAATGAAGCTGTGTTTCGACTTTGTAAGCCAAAAAAAAAGGCAACAACCGCTTGGCTTGATGCACAGATTGAGGTGATGATTTTATTTTAAATCGGCTTTTTCAGCTTGAGTGCGTGGACAAACTGCAAGAGCACTTATTTTAAAGTCTTTTAATGTACAATTTAAACAGTAACAAACATGGTATCAAAGGAAACACAAGCGTAATATATATATATATATATATATAGAGAGAGAGAGAGAGAGAAACATACAATAATAAAAATATTGTACATAAAGTAACCTACAAAGGAAACCTATCAACTCAGCTCTAAATCATCAGGAGGAGTATTCAAAGTCCTGTACAGTCTTTTTTTTGTATTCTGATTTTATGTATAAAAATCTTAGCCAAAAATAAAACAACATAACCATAAAACCACGGAGTCCAACGTCTCTGTTTTCTAAAATCAAACCAAATTTTTTTCTGTCTCTCAATCACTTGGGAAAATCAAACCGGAAAGCCTGCACCGTGTCACATGAGGGGAAAAAAAACACGGTCCGTTGGTTCCGCATTAGATCCAGATGCCACCCGGACACAAGTTACGTGTTGCACAAGGATGTGCTCGCAGCCCCAATGAAGATGACAGGAGAAAACGGTCCTCAGCGCTCGGAAGCAACGACGATGGATGATGTGAAAACCCTCATCAAAAAGAAAGACGACATCGAAGAGCAGATAAAAGCCTATTACGACGTTTTGGAAGACGTGAGTCGGCTACTATTGGGGCGGCGTGTAGCTAACGAAGCTAACGCGCGGCTGCGACGTCAGCTAGCTGCGCGTGTGACTCTTATTAGTTGGTAATATTTCTCGGCTTTACTTCTACTTTACTTTGCCCGCCTTCGCAGCAAGGCGTCGGACTGGAGAGCCCCCTGGTCGACGCGGAGGGTTACCCGCGGGCGGATGTCAACATCTACCAGATCAGGACGGCGAGACACAACATCTCATGTACGCGGCAGCCGGTTTGTTGTCGTTTTTGTTGTTGTTGTTGTTGTTGTTTCGAGCTCTCTCGTGACACCGGTGGCGGTCAGCGCGTTTTCAAGGGATGCAGAAGTGACGAGAAGAAAAAAACAAAACAAAAAAAAGGGGGTCCCCACATCGGAACCCCCGCGTGTAACTGTAAACAGCGTGAACACCTCAAGCTGAGAGAGAAAAGTTTAATTGACAACCACGCGTCCGTTCGGAGTTTGAAGAGGCGCAAAAAAAAAGTTGCGGGCCCGTTCTGGTGCGTCACCTCGGCTTCCAGTCACGTTTTGGACCTGAAGCAGAAACGTTTTGCTTCTCGATCTGTGTTGGGTTTCGGCAGACTCGATAGTTCCAGGTCTCCATTGTTGTGTTTTTTTTTTTTTTTTTAACATTTCGGTCAGCGTCCGGACCCTTTTGACTGCGCAGTCGCGCTGTTGCGTTGCGCGCGTCGAACCTAGTTTGGCATCGTCTTTGCTTAAATAAGAAGAAAAAAAAAACTTCCCCGAAAAAGTCTGCTTGCCGCGACGTGTTGCCCCCAGAGTCTGAATACACCGATCAGCCATAACATTATGACCACTGCGTGTTTACCACAGAATAGAACGCAGCAGCCTCGCAGGTAGATTGTCCCTTAAGAAGGATTTTTATGTTGAATTTTTATTGAATCTCTTCGAGAGAGGAATTCTGACAACAACTTTTACATGTACAACGGCCCCAACAGCAATTTGAATGATTGTTGTTGGGGCTGTTGAACTCTACTGGGTCATACTTACTGAGAGGTGTCCCTAATATCTTGGTCATCCCACTAATATTGTTATTAGGCAGAAAAAATATTGGGGACAACTAATTTCGGTCATCCCACTAATATTGTTATTAGGCTGACAAAATATTAGGGACACCTCTCAGTGTAAAACAGTAGGGTTCCATGTCAACACCTCTCTCACACCGATTGAATAAGAATTCAACATGAAACAGGGGCGGTTGCATTATATTTCCATGGTAAACATGCAGTGGTTTTAATGTGATGCTTCATCCATGTATGGTTCAGTGTTAATTTGTCATTTTGATGTTTTTCCAAATCATCACATTCTGATCCTGTTTCTATTTTTCACGTCTCCGAACTCTTCGGGAAACAGGCGTTGTAGATTGTAACTGTATGTATGTGGTGGCACCTAACATTCTATACCATGAAAATGTGAGTAAATAAAAAAAAAAGTCTTCTTAAAACAATCTTGTCAGAAAAATACATGACAGAACGCCAACCCATAACTGTCTAGACATTGGTTTGGATGATTATTGATATAGGTATATAAGATATCTGAGCATATGTCAACATTGTATCCATGTAGAAAAGGAAGTTTCTTTTTCAATTATCAATTGCCTTTTTAATCTAGGAGATATCAGGGGAAAAAAGTTTTCGATATCCTCAATTTCAAAAAAAACACTGACTGCATGAAAGTAATTGTAGTTATATGTAACTGTTGTTTTCCAACATTTGTAGGTAAAGTTTATCAGCCTGAGCAGGATCTCTTAATAATAACTTAAACCATTAATGGATCAAAACATTTTTATTAGGCGATCACATAAATTGTCGACCTGTCACAGCTCTAAATTGATGCCAGTCTCCTTTCAATATCTTAAAGGTCTTTTTTTTTTTTTTTACCCCATGATGTCGACTGCGTCTTTCAGGCCTGCAGAACGATCACAAGGCCATCATGGCCCAGATAGAGGAGGCCCTGCACAAGCTGCACGCTCGGGAGCGGGCCAAGCGGGAACAGGACGAGGTGGAAGCCCAGGATGAGGCCATGGAGCAGGAGGTCACCCTCCCGTCGCCGTTCGCACGCGTGGACGCCGTAACGCAGGGCTCACCAGCCGGCGACGCCGTGAGTGACGCGGACTCAGCTGCCTCACGCTCCACGGCCGGCTGACGTCCCGCATTTTATCCCGGACGCGAGAGGCGGCCGTTTCTGTTCTGTCGTCAGCATCTGGTGTCTTTCTTCGCAAAGGGCCTTCGAGTCGGGGATGAGATCATCGAGTTCGGCTCCGTGCACACGGCGAACTTTCAGAGCCTCCAGAACATCGCCTCTGTGGTACAGCACAGCGAAGGGGTAAGCCACTTAAGTTTGAAGTATTGTTTTTCTTGTTTGTTCTGGTGCAGTTTTTTTTTTCCCATAGAAAATGTGTAGCGATTACCTGACAATTAAGCTAAAAACAGGCCGTTCACCACTTAACCTTTTGCCTCCAAGAGTTAGAAAAAGCCGCGCACAAAAACCTGGCAGTCCCGTCGCCGAGCCTTCGCCCCGCCCCGCCCTGCGCCGCGCCGCGCCGCGCCGCTTCTCATGTCTGCCGCGACAAGCGCTGGCGATGGGTTTTGGCAAGCACACCAAGCAGCCATTGTCGTGTCCTTCCACAGAAACCGCTGCGCGTCGCGGTGATCCGGAGCGGCCAGAAGGCCCAGATGAGCCTGACCCCTCAGCGATGGTCGGGCAGAGGCCTGCTGGGGTGAGTGCCGCCGCCGCCGCCCGAGTCGCTCACGCGTTCAGACCGCTGCAGTCATTTAGTGAACGGCGAACGTTTACAAGCAAAGACAGCAGGACTAAATCGCTGGGAAGTTACGAGTGAGCCGGAAATACACAGATCAGCCATAACGTTATGACCACTGCGTGTTCACCATCGAATAAAATGCGACAGCCCTGCAGTAAGTTCTCCCTACAAGGGGAGTTTTGTGTTGAATTTTTATTGACACCGTTTGAGGGAAATATTGATTGATTAATGATTAATCATTGATTAATGATTTTTTTTGTGACTGTAGTGTGTAATTCTGTTGAACTGTACTGGGTTAAACGGAGAGGTGTCCCAAATCCTTTTTATCTGTTATGCGTATGAATGGGATGACCAAAATATTAGGGACACCTCTCGATACAGTTCCACAGCATCACAAATTGCAGTCCCAATAACAATCATTAAAATATGGTTAAATTTAATGTGACTAATTGTTAATTTGTGGATGTTTTGACAACATTTTGCTTGTGGATTGGCGGGTAATATTATTCTTATCGGGCACAATCTGGTAAACAACTCTGTCCTTGTTCTCACCTCCAGGTGCAACATTGTTCCGATCTCTCGGTGATCGCCACGGCAGCGCCAAACGCCCCACTTTGACCTCCGGATGGTCAAAGAAATGAACTGACTTTTCCCCACACTGCAGAAATTTCCAATCGTTTATCTTGACATTCAGTTTGGAGGCGGAGCCGCTTGCTGCTCGCTGGGATCCATGAAGATTTAAGTTCTTAAGTGCTTCTGACGATAGTTGAAATAAACATGCGTGTTTTTGAACCAGATCCAAAATGTTAAAATCGGTTCGGAGTCCTTCCTGCGAGCGGAGTGGACGCACCGAGCAAACGCCATCGCAGTCAACTGCATTATTGTATGAATCTATTGTATAAATCTTCAGCCGGAGACTTTGGAAAACTGGATCAGACTTTGTCACTTCATCCTCAATTCATGAAACGGCTAATTAGGAAATGTTGCTATTCATCAAAATGTTTACTTCAGATGTCATTAAAGATTTAGTTTTGAGTGAACTTTTTTTTCCTGAACATTCCCACTTCATATTGTTGGTTTGGTTGAAAACTTTTTTTTTTTTTTACAAACTGAAGTAAAACTAAAAGAAACACAGGAACACGTCACATTTTTTTTTTAGAATATTTTTTTTAATTTTCTAAAAATGTGTCAGCTGTTGATGAGAGAAATCGCACGTCAGTTCACAAGCGTCCCGGCAGAAATCACGCAGACGGCTTGAGTTTCTTCTTTTTGGCCTTGACCATCTGAGGTAACTGGATTTTGAAGGCAGTCCTGCAAAAAGAAATTACGAAAAGGGAAGAGGGGGGGGGGGGGGAGGGGTAATTTTTTTTTTGGGGGATCCCTT